>JAFIRS010002318.1:0-227961 GCA_018342105.1 Gonioctena quinquepunctata | reverse complement strand
TTCTATGGTGACTGCGGCTGTCTCAGACCTTAGTGGCAACCTCCAGAGGCTGCTGAATATCCCACAGGCGGGGGCTCCGCCCCCATAACAGACATTTTTTCCTACACTTAACCTACAACCGCTATATATTTTTTCTATGAATGATTGGGCCCCTCTAACGTTCTGATGCATCTCAGACCTCTGTGGGAGACTCTCGATACCGATAAATACCTCAAGAGGGTCGGCCCCCCAAAACAGACATCTTGAAATTCCTTACCTATAGTCGCCATATTTTTCTACACATATCTGGGCCCCATGCGGCTTCCAGTTGTCACAGGCCTCCGTGGCAGACTCCATATACCGCTGAAGAACCCAGTCGTTATCCCCCATAGCAGACATCTTGAAATTCCTAACCTACAGCCGCCATATTTTTTTCTATACATGGCTGGGGCCCCCATAATGCCTCCAGATATCTCCAACCTGTCTCTGACCTCCTTGGTAGTCTACCGATGTTGATAAACACGCCCAGGCAAGGCCCCTCCCATATAACGGACATCTTGAAATTCCCAACCTACACCCGCCATGTTTTTTTTCCAATGATAGGCGACCATGTTTTTTTCTCTTAGCGGCCGCCATGTTTTTTCTATATATGGCTGGGCCCCCCAAAACGAACCCCCGTTCCCAGCTGTCTCATACCTCAGTGCCCCAAACCAGTAGCGGTGCCATGTGGCGGGAGTAACCGGAGAGCGTGTGGAGCTATGCCGATTCTGGCGCAGATGGAACTGCGCCAGAATCGGCATAGCATATCTACTAGTATACAATTTTCATTGAAATCAGTGGAAATCGTATAGCGACAGGTTCACACCTTTATCAAGTATCATTCCATTCAAAGGTTCGGTCAAGTTACCAAAGCTCAGAAAAATGAAAATGAATAATTTAGCGCACCAGAAATCATGGCACTACGAAAACGATACTACGAAATGTATAGAGGATCGATCGTAATAGGCCCAAGCATTACTGTGAAACTATAGTTGTCTAGATAACTGAGGATTTGACGAAAACCCAGAAAGGGGCAGTATATCCATTCTTAGATGTTTTATCATCCACCCCTGATAAAACATAATAGGATTTGCGCTTTTATCGAAAATGCCGACCATAGACAGAGATTCATTCTTTTACTTCAAATGTAACTTTGCCTATTTTTGTTTAAAAACAACTATCTAGAAAAGGAGATTATCAAAGGATTTACAAGAGATTTTCACTCATATCATTTTTTGTTAGGTCTAATGGGTGATAATAAGAAAGGGTTCTAATGTTAATGATGATTATAGTTTTTTGTATCTGAGCAAAAATATTGTGACCGTCTTTTATATCACCCTGAGTTTGGAAGGTATATTCAGGATAGTCACTAACAGGTGGGCACTACTCTACTGGCTCGTCAACTTTTCAAAATTTTCGATCTTTTCTTTTTCTTTCCAGAAATGAACTACGAAATATCCTTGTTTTCTCAAGATTCCTTTTGTGTTGATGAAAAATTAGATTTCGCCTACCTAAATCTGTTCGAACATTTGTAAAAAAAAAATTATGGGACTGTAGAAACAGTATCAACCCACGCAGAGTGTGATGCATCGTCCCGTTTAGAAAATAGGAAAGTATTTTTTTTTCAAAAATAGCCAACTTTTTTGTTTGGCCTTACAAACGAATATGCCTTCAGAAATTGAAAAAGAAGGGTTGTATAAACATTATCTACCCACGCATAGTGTGATACATCATCCCGTTTGGAAAATGGGAAAGTAATTTTTTTTCAAAAATACCCATTTTTTTTTCTACGACCTTAAAATGAAAGAGAAGAGTTGTCAAAACATTATCAACTCACCCAGAGTGTGATGCATCGTCCTGTTTGGAAAATAGAAAAGTATTTTTTTTCAAAAATACCCAACGTTTTTCTATGGCCCTACAAACGAATCTGCCTTCAGAATCTGGAAGAGAAGAGTTGTAAAACATTATCAACTCACGCATAGTGTGATACATCCTCCCGTTTGGAAAATAGGAAAATAAATTTTTTCAAAAATACCCAACTTTTTTTCTATGGCCCTACAAACGGATCTGCCTGCAGAAACTGAAAAAGAAGGGTTGTGAAAATATAATCTACCCATGCAGAGTGTGGTACATCGTTTTGTTTGTAAAATAGAATGGTGAATTTGTTCAAAAATACCCAACTTTTTGCATATGGCCCTACAAACAAATCTGCCTCCAGAAACTGTGAGAGAAGAAGTGTGAAAACATTATCTACCCACGCATAGTGTGATACATCATCCCGTTTGGAAAATAGGAAAGTATTTTTTTTCAAATATTAGGTAGCTTTCAGGGAGATTTGAAATATTCCACAACTTTTGTTCGAAGAATTCCGGGTTTACATGAGAATTGAAAGTTTTTGTATTTTCCACTGAAAGTGCGCCCCATTTGTTCTAATACATAATATGTCAGCTTTATTGGTATCAATTCTAGAATAAAATCGTGGAATCTACCTTTCCAACTGACCGCGCTTTCAACTGAATCCATTCCTGCACTCATTCATCTTCTGCGACGCCTGTGAAACATTTATCCAATTTTCGGCTCATACACCACAAGACAAGATCGTTTCCATCTGCTTTTCTGATTTATGTTTTTAATTTTGCAGCCATACGATTCACTTTTACTAATTCACAATTTTTATGCTGAGCAATGAGCCAACTCAGGGCAATTCATATACATAATTATCCCATTCATTCCTTTTTGTCTTTTCATTTCCTCTTGAACTAGATCGTATAAATCTTCCAGCAGAATTTCTTTCAAATCCAAAGCCATCCCGCAGTTTCACATTCAAGAATGAATCATGAAACAGTTGCTGATTACTACGGAAGTCCGCTGAAATGGTTTCTCAGCCGTGAAACTGAGGTATGGCTTCATATTTAGAAGATCTTTCCATGTAGTGGAAACCCCTTTTCTATGAATTGTGTAGACTTCCCTCAATGTAAGTGAAACATTTGCTTGAGTTGAACAACAAAATGTGATCCGTTTGCAACCCAACACATTTGTGATTTCCACATCTGGGAAAACTTTATCTGAATTAAAATTTCATTTATCACAGAAAATCGAATTGAAGAAATATTTTTTATCAAATAAATAAGACGTGATTGTAGGAAATCATATTTATTTCTCTTTCCGGATTCCTTCGTAATTCAACTTTACAATATATACGATTTTGAACGAACCCTATATTTTGAGTCGAAGATGACTTCATTCAACTGAGAATGGATACACTATACCTGAATCCTTTTTCCAGCATAATCGATATTAAAATCGACAATTCCACTTGATGAACCTTGAGCCCGTTCAATAACGATGGAATTGTCGAATTGGATCGCAACTTCTCATTTCGTGTATCGACGCTCTTGGTTTCCAGCGAAACTCATAGATAGATATAAGAAATTTCATTGACGAGTGATATTTATTGTAAAAATGCCTGTAAATATGTGACTAGAATAATTCGAAATTTTTTGGACCCATGGTCTAACGACAAATTGTGTATATATGTGTTAATACATGCAATCGAGTTCAAGTTTATGTTCTGAGAATTGCCATGAAGTGTGTACCACAGTACAAAGAGACATTCACTGTTCAGGCTCGAATACAGGGTCTTTCATAATGGGTGTTTGTTGGGATTATTTTCAATGGAACTCTCATATTTCAGTTCGTTAGTTTTCAAATACATTTCAATGAGAAAATGAATGAGATGTTGGTTGAATTTGAATATTTTGGACGACAATAGAAAAATATGATCGATTCAACTTTTCGTTTTTTCAGGGTGCCCTCAATTTAATTTTTCCAAAGAAGGACCTGCATTTTGATTACATTCTGGATTGATCGAGATATTTCTCGACGTTTCCATACAAAATGTTCATCATCATGTTGAACCAATGGAATATAAATATTGTTCTCAATTCCGATCATAATGCATGCAATGAGTGACCACAAATTTTGGACAGAAACATCGAAAAACTATCACCGTATGATACATAGATGAATGCAGGAATACGAAAACTTCCTCATCTCTTTTGAATAACCCTCATAACAAATGCATCAATACCAAAACTTGAAAATCAGTGATTTGAACTTCTTTCAGTTATTTCATGGTCCATCATAGTTATCGTTTTTTAGTCAAGATCTTAAAATCGAAAAAAATCGGGTTAACGTGAATTGAAATATGATCGAGGGCCCATTGGATTCGGGGTGAAGTCTAGAAAACTGCGAGAAAATTCACCCGTCGGTTAACAATTGCAAAAGCTTCAAACATATCAAGTGATATGGAAAAGAGTCCCAGGTTTTGCCAGAAACTATTATAACTCAAAATCTAGGGCTTATCCTCTTTTATTTGAAATGGAAAGCTAAACACATCATTGTTATTAAAGCATGTTGAGAAAAAAAATATCCAATTGTATATTCACTAAAATCATCGAAGCATCACTATAAAAGCCTATTCTCAGTTTGCTGAAATTTCAATGAAACATAAACTCTGAATATTATCACCCTCATTCATAATTCACTGACATCAATAAATGAATGTAAATTGCTGGTAATGTTCAAATGATATATAAAAAAAAACAATAAAGGTTATCCTACTTTATTCCTTCGTTTTATTGAATATCCCAATACTTCCTAGAGTCGATAAAAGTGGTGTAGTCATCGAGTAAAATGAACAAAAAAGTGAAAATTCACTGTAATCAGAAATTCAAGAACGCCTATGAAGCTTCCATAATGAAATATTTGTGTTCATTATAGAGGAATATTCCAGCAAAGTTTCCATAAAGCTGAAATGAGCTATGGAGAGACTTGAATGAGATGAAGGAAACTTAGGATTTGATTATGAGATTCGGAATATGACTAAATGTTTGTTGTATTCCGTTTCGCTTTTGATCTGACTGGGAAATTAAATTTGCAATCGAGATTTCTATGTGCTCATTTCGGTTTCGAAAAAATTAATGAATTCGGACTTCAATTGGAAGAGGTTTTCAGAAAATGGTGGTTTGTAGTGAAGTAGCAATGATCATTAATCTTGATTTATATATATAGTGCTTCTCAAAAGTCCCCTCCCCCCCTTTATTTTTGGAACGATTATACATAAACAAGAGGTATCGAAAACACCTATTCAATGATACTAATTTTGTTTGTGTTTATGGCAGTTTTGGCAACTCGCTTTTAAAAAACGCAAAGCTGTGATGAATTAAATCAGTTGATACTAAAATTCCAAATTCAAGCTCCGCCTCTGGATAGTTGTCAAATAAGCTGACGTTTTTGGTAGTCTTCCTAATTCGACGTTTTTGTAATTGTCCAAGTTTTTGTACATTTAATAATTTGTGTATTGTTGATCGAACGTTTAACTGTTTTAGCTACTTTTGGTACTTTTAATATTTTTGTACATTTTAATAATTTGTTAAACTGTTGTGAGCCGAATGTTTAAGTGCTTCAAGAAGCGAAATGGTACGTGCTTCAGGTGATAAAGTAGCAGCGATCCTAATTCTTGGTGAAACTGGACAAAATATTCATGCAGCAGAACGCATTTTTAATGAGAGGTTTCCCGATCGCCCCGTTTCGAGGACTTATTTAAGGAAGCTTCTTCGTAAGTTTAAAACAACGGGTAGCATTAATGATGCGAAACGATCTGGCAGACCACAAATTTCTGATGAGAAAAAAATTGATATACTGGCAGAAGTAATAGTTAATCCTACTTCTCCAACAACTCACATTGCATCTACCTGTGGAGTCACTCGACGTACAGTACACAGAGTGTTGAAAAAAAAACAAATTTCATCCATACAAATTGAAAAGGGTTCATCAACTCTCAGACGACGACCTAGACCGAAGACTAGAATTTTGTGAAAATATGGAAACTAAAACTAACCAACAGCCAGACTATGTCAAAACAATTCGTTTTAGTGACGAAAGTACTTTCTATCTAAATGGAAATGTAAATTCACAGAATGTGAGGTATTGGAGTGACGCAAATCCCCACCTGTTTCGTGAAACACATACCCAATATCCCCAGAAGGTGAATGTTTGGGCAGGTATCCTGGGAAACCACATCGTTGGGCCTCTCTTTTCAAATACTAATTTAACTGGTGAGGTTTATCTGGAGCTGTTGCAAAACGCAATAGAACCGTTAATCCTTGAAATTTTGGAAGATAATCCAGATGAATTCGGCAATTTGGAAATAACATTCCAACAGGATGGTGCTCCTCCACACTATTACGGTGCAGTGAGACGGTATTTGGATGAGGAGTATCGTGGTAGATGGATTGGATGACGATGTTCAACGGAATGGCCAGCTCGATCACCGGACCTCACACCTTTGGATTTTTTTATGTGGGGGTACCTTGAATCGAAGGCTTACGCCACTGAACGTGACAATATTGACGTTTTAAAACAACGTATTGTTGCAGAATGTGAGGCTGTTTCCGCAGACACATTTGCAAAGGTACGAGAAGAGTTCAAAAATGGGATATTCCACTGTCAGGAAGTAAATGTAGGTCACTCCGAGCAATTTTTTCAAGTAGATACTGATTTTTAAATCTGTAATTATACTGAATGGAATTTAAATTTTAATGTTTACTAATGAGCCATTAAAACTGCCATAAACACAAACAAAATTAGTATCATTGAAAAGGTTTTTTCGATACCTTTTGAAAGAGGTGTCGCTTGCCGTAGGGTTCTATTTAAAATTATTGGTCACAATGGCCTTGTGACGTCATCTTTGACGATTTCGTCATCTATCATCACTAGTAGGGAAGTTTACAACCTTCAATATTCAGTTATTTATAAGGAGAGAAGTTCATATAAGCATGGGTCCGCAAGGCTTTCATTTTTAATATACAGGGTGTTGAAAATTTATTTTTATTTTGGTTTTTCGTAAATAATTTTCAAAATAATGTCGATATTTGGAAAAAAATTGGTATTTGGAGATATTTCAATATGAGAAATTCAAATTTGATCTTAGTTTTGCCCTTAATTGTAGATTTTGCACCCCTGATACAAAAATAACTATTTCAAACGAGTAAAAATGAATAGAATAGATGGCGCCCCCTTCCAAAAACCAAAACTACTCACTTGAACGTCAAATTCATTTCCTAAGCTTCCTTGTAAAAAATGCAAAATAATGGTAATAACTTCAACACGCATCGATTATCAAATAATCGACTAGAAATTTTCAAGTCTAAATATCTAGAAAACGGTTGCTCATAGCGACTTGTAACAGGGGTAGCTTTTTTATGTAGATATGATGGAGAAATCGATTTTTCCACTAAAAAATGTGCTAGAAATACGCTAAAGAAAGTTATGAATCTTCAAAAAATAAAAAGACGTGTAGGTGGCGCCCCCTATGAGTAAGAGCAATAATAGCATCAGGTTCGAATTCGGCACCTCAAAAAACCTCTCAATAACAATTTTCGTTCAATTGAGGTCAGTATTCCGAAAGTTATCGAAAAAAAACGAAAATAAAAATAAAACTTCAACACCCTGTATCTTGGAAACGAAGCGTTTCCGGGCATATATTTATTCGGTCAATTCATACTAGAATATTGTGGGAAATCACCTCCTGAAGTTTGTCAAAGTACTTTTGAATCACCCTGTATATGACTAATAAATATTTTTGTATTGTATTGTACTACTCAAAACACCTCAAAAACAACCACAAAACAGCATAACTCAGAACACACATACTCAAATACCACACCCCTAAATTATTTCGAACTGGTTTTTTGGTGTTTTGCGAGGTGCCGCACCTCGACTCACCCTTTTCCAGTAACATACCCACACCTTTTAAAAAATTAGCACTGATTAAATTCAATTATCGTTTCCGTTCGGAACAAATATGAAACGCTCTCATAAGCTCAGCAGAAGGGGAGAAAATATGACAATTATTTTATTCATTTAACCTGGCATATGCCATATAATTCTGCAAATAGCGCAGACCCCCTCCCCTTCACCCTACCCATGTTGAGATGGCAAGCTGGAGGGGTACACCCATGACGAATAGTGGAAGAATCATAAATGTATATAAAGTTTTTGTTCGTATATATTAGGCTAAGTGACATGTATTACATAGTGGGAAATATAGTATATTAAAGTATAAGTGGATAAAAAGGGCGCAGCCGGAGTGCTCGAAATAGAGCAAGTGTTTTAAGGACCAGTTATCCACGAATACTTTACGTATTTTTTTTATTGGTGCACTTTGAAATCATATATACTGGTATCATTACTACAAAAAATAGAAATAAGAACTAATAATGCAAGAAGGTTGAATTCGTGATGTGACATCAGTATACCTTTCGTTGTCATGGAAATGAGAAAAACAGATATTCATTTGCAATTTGTTACCAAAGATCAATATTTGTTGTCACCAGAGCTCAAAAATGAATGATTCTAATATCGATTTTTTGAATAGTGAGGCAGAATCGCGGTTAATACCGCGAAAATCCAGTGATATATATAAAAAAATATGAAAAGTTCATCAAATGGATGGAGGAGCACATATAAATGAACGAATTGTTAATAATATTTTATTTGACGTTACAAGGTACTCCTGTCAGATCAATAATCAAAAATTTGTCATTTAGACTTTACCTTTAAAAAACGCGCGCTTTTTAAAGTTCTATTTGAACACGCTGAGGCGTGCTTTAAATGGGTAGAAAGGGGCACCAATAAATAAAAATATATTTTGAATTTGAATTTGAATTTGGTAGGATTTGCGTACAGATTCTTAATCGAATTACATGGCACACTCATACTTTGGGATGAATGCGAATATAGTTCGTACAAGATCAGCTAGGGGGTTGGGTTTGGATCGAATGGCTCGTTGGATTCATTGTCGCGTTCTTTCCAGTTTCGAAACTCATACAGTGCTTCTCAAAAGTCCCCTCCCCCCTCTTATTTTTGGAACGATTACACATAAACAAGTGAAATTTACATAAACAAGTGAAAGGTTGTAAACTTCCCTACTAGTGATGATAGAAGACGAAATCGTCAAAGATGACGTCACAAGGCCCTTGTGACCAATAATTTTGAATGGAACCCTACGGCAAGCGACACCTCTTTTAAAAGGTATCGAAAAAACCTATTCAATGATACCGATTTTGTTTGTGTTTATGGCAGTTTTGGCAACTCGCTTTCAAAAAACGCAAAGCTCTGATGAATTAAATCAGTTGATACTAAAATTCCAAATTCAAGCTCCGCCTCTGGATAGTTGTCAAATAAGCTGACGTTTTTGTTAGTCTTCCTAATTCGACGTTTTTGTAATTGTCCAAGTTTTTGTACATTTAATAATTTGTGTATTGTTGATCGAACGTTTGACTGTTTTAGCAGCTTCTGGTACTTCTAATATTTTTGTACATTTTAATAATTTGTTGAACTGTTGTGAGCCGAACGTTTAAGTGCTTCAAGAAGCGAAATGGTACGTGCTTTAGGTGATAAAGTAGCAGCGATCCTAATTCTTGGTGAAACTGGACAAAATATTCATGCAGCAGAACGAATTTTCAATGAGAGGTTTCCCGATCGCCCCGTTTCCAGGACTTATGTAAGGGAGCTTCTTCGTAAGTTTGAAACAACGGGTAGTATTAATGATGCGAAAAATTATATACTGGCAGAAGTAATAGTTAATCCTACTTCTTCAACAACTCACGTTGCATCTACCTATCAGTCGAAGTACAGTACACAGGGTGTTGAAAAAAAACAAATTTCATCCATACAAATTAAAAATGGTTCATCAACTCTCAGACGACGACCCAGACCGAAAACTAGAATTTTGTGAAAATATGGAAACTAAAATCAACCAACAGCCAGACTATGTCAAAACAATTTGTTTTAGTGACGAAAGTACTTTCTATCTAAATGGAAATGTAAATACACAGAATGTGAGGTATTGGAGTGACGCAAATCCTCACCTGTTACGTGAAACACATACCCAATTTCCCCAGGAGGTGAATGTTTGGACAGGTATCCTGGGAAACCACATCGTTGGGCCTCTTTTTTTTAATACTAATTCAACTGGTGAGGTTTATCTGGAGCTGTTGCAAAACGCAATAGAACCGTTAATCCTTGAAATTTTGAAAAATAATCCAGATGAATGCGGCAATTTGGAAATAATATTCCAACAGGATGGTGCTCCTCCACACTATTACGGTGCAGTAAGACGGTATTTGGATGAGGAGTATCGTGGTAGATGGATTGGACGACGAGGTTCAACGGAATGGCCAGCTCGATCACCGGACCTCACACCTTTGGATTTTTTTCTGTGGTGGTACCTTGAATCGGAGGTTTACGCCACCGAACCTGACAATATTGACGTTTTAAAACAACGTATTGTTGCAGAATGTGAGGCTGTTTCCTCAGACACATTTGCAAAAGTACGAGAAGAGTTAAAAAATGGGATATTTCACTGTCAGGAAGTGAATGGAGGTCATTTCGAGCAATGTCTTCAAGTAGATGCTGATTCTTGAATCTGTAATTAATACCATACTGAATGGAATTTAAATTTTAATGTTTACTAATGAGCCATTAAAACTGTCATAAACACAAACAAAATTAGTATCATTGAATACGTTTTTCCGATACCTTTTAAAAGTGGTGTCGCTTGCCGTAGGGTTCCATTTAAAATTATTGGTCACAATGGCCTTGTGACGTAATCTTGGACGATTTCGTCATCTATCATCACTAGTAGGGAAGTTTACAACCTTTAATATTCAGTTTCCAAATTTCACTTGTTTATGTATAATCGTTCCAAAAATAAGAGGGGGGGAGAGGCCTTTTGAGGAGCACTGTATATTTTGTGAGGTTACTGTTCTTTTTGCTGTTTGGAATATTGTGGAACTATTTTTTTTGGAACGACTCCAAAGTAAGTGCAGAGCTACTTGAATTCAATGGTCTGTGCTTCAGGATGTTTTCAGATGCTAGGTCATGGTCATATCATATGGATTCTTCCTTTCTATGAATAATGATTTAGTCCTTGGTTTGGAATCATTTGGAGTAATAATGCAGTGGATATCTGAAGACTCAATTCAATTCAGCTTCAGTTGATATATTATCCAGAATATTATTAGCGTGCCAACAAGAATTCTGAATCACATGGTAAATATAGGGATCGGGTATGTCAATGAAGAAACCAGATAAACACAACAACAACCCATTGGAATACCTGGAAGCGACTATTTCAAAAAGGAAATTGAGGAAGCTTGCAAATCGTCTAAAAAAATCTGTGAATTTATGAACAGTCACACTAGTATATCCAAAAATTAAAAGATTTATATTGAAAAGGTAAACTTTGAAAATTGAAAAAAAAAAATCAGAAAATGAAAAAATTAATTTTTTGGAATATCTAACAGAAAATAACTACTTCCCCAGCTCAAACCAATTGGATTTTGAACTACATCTGATAGATTTTGCGGAGATTCAATATACCCACTTCTATAATCATTTGTATCGATCAAATGAGTCTATTTTTTATATTTGTGAATTAAGATCGTTTTGCATTGCCTAAAAAAATGCACGAGATCCAGACAAAATTTGAACAAAGAAACAATGAAAATCACTTTTGACCATGAAGAAGAACAACTCAGTTTTATTTTTGAGTGCTATGTATCCAACAATTTCGAAGTACCATTTATCGTTACACTCTTCAAAGGATGACGTAGAACAAACATAACAAACTATCGACCCATGTCTTCAACTTCCCCCTCGTATGAGTGAAATGAAATCATTTCTGGAGCACAACAGAGAAAACATAAGCACTCGAGACGCTTCAGCAAAACCCACTTCAATTATATATCAAGCAGTTGCCACCAAAACAAGTTGTTCGGCTGTTTTCGTTGATCTAGCAGAAGCTCTCAATACTGTTAGTCATGAGCTTTTGCAGAAACTTTTGTTTGGGAACTTTCAGACATGTGGAAGATAATGTAACTGAGTTCGGTTGAAAATCGTCTTATGTGTTCCACAAGGAACATAATTCGGACCTGCAAAAAATGCATCTTTGGAGGCTGAGATTCAACTGTTGAAATCTCAACAATAATCAATCAGCAAATGCTTTATCAGGAGATACCCAGAAAAAACTGGAACGAAAAGTGGATTCTCTAGAGCAGCAAGCAAAAAAGAAGAACATTCGACTGATAGGCATCAAGGAATCCGATAATGAAACTGTGTTGAAAATGGGACTAGCTCCATGCCTATATCTCCTTCACTTATCAACCGATTTCAATGAAATTATGTACATAGATATGAAGCACAATTTCGGATTGACAGACATATGTGAATAAAATGGCGGACTTCCGGTTTCGCCTGAATAGCCACCAACTTTGATTTTTCAAACGGAACACCCTGTATGTTTGATATTTTTTGGATTCTTCTGCTCAAATTACAAACGACGGTGTTGCCAAATTTTCATTTTACTATTGAAAAAAAATTATTTCTCAATTTTCTTTATTCCAGGAGGCCTTGATCAGGTTCAAATCTATATTTATCGATAAATCAATAACAAATCCTACAGCAGGAATTGAAGTTTTCTGAATCATTTTTAACGAAAAAATTTTTTTTCAAATGGTACCTACCGAGGACCATCTTGCCATTCGATAGAGAATTTAATTACCAATTCAAGGATATACATTATGTACCACTTTCTTTTTGTTCAAAACGTAGAGAGCCATCTAACATAATGAAATAAATCTGAAAAAATTGGTAGGTAACATGACATATTCATTCTTTCAAACTTTACTTCAGAATGGTAACAATGAATTACCAAAAAAAATCGACTTGACAATATGTAATGATCATAAACCCATTACAGAAAAGATAACTTTAATATAATCAAACTGTTCGAATAAATCTAAGGACTGAAACAGTGATACATTCAACGTACAAATCATTACTCACAATACCATTACCCTGTTTTCAATAGATGAGTTTCATTTATTAATGAGCAATGATATGTTCGAAGTATTGCCCGTTTTTCCCAACACATACACCTGTTCTATTCATTGTACACCCCATCACATTTATCAGTTAGTGAGCAAGAATTTCCTGAAATGCGCGCTCAACTCTATCTCTCAAGTCCTCCAAAGAAGTTGGTCTCCTCGAATATACTTTGGATTTTATGTGACCCCATAAATAGAAATCAATAGGGGTTGAATCGGGAGATCTGGCTGGCCATCTGATTGGACCATTTGTTCCAATCCATCTCTGCCCATAGGTACCACTATGATATTGCCGAACAATATTAGCATTATAAGATCCTGCACCATCCTGCTGAAAAAACATATTTTTCCAGATGTTCTCAGGTAAATCGTTGATATTATTTTGAATATCGTTCTCTAAGAATTGTAGCTATGTTTGGCCCGCCGAAGGCCAGTCAAAAAAAATCGGACCAATGATTCTTGTCCCTATGATTTGTACCTAGACATTGAATCCAAATCTTTCTTGAAAATTACCTTCTCTCAGCAAGCTAGGATTTTCTTGAGCCCAATACCTTGTATCATTCCTATTCAACATACCTAGACTAATCTGTAAACAGTATCTTTGAGACAAAAACCTTATTCAAATCCTGATGACGCGGAAGCCAATTACAATAAGTTACCCTCCGTTCTGGGTCATTTTCATATAGATGCTGATGCAAACTGTATTTATAGGAGCGATATTTATGTTTTTTCAATACTTTTCTGGCACTTTTCCTGCTGATCCCACATTTAATTTCCAATTCTCGCACTGAGGCAGATGGAGAAAAATTACCATTTGCGAAAACATTAGTTTCCGCATCTCCACTGTCGATAAAGTGGATGTGGTTTTGATCAGCTGGTTCTTTCCTTAGCATCATTCCAATTTCCTGAAATAGCTCCTCGACGGGTGCCGTCTTAACGGATAGCGAACAGCGTATAGCATACTAGCATTGACAGCGTTCTTCTGACATTCTCCGTAGATCAATATCATATCGATTTGTTCGTTTCGAGATTAACGATTATTGTTTCCATTTCAAAAAAACTTTTTTCAAACGAAACGAGATGATAAGTAAAATTGGTATTTCACTTTTGACATGACATCAATCACCTTCTGGTTTTCATGGTTCCTTGGCTACCTTTCATTTCATTAAACCTAAACGGATAACTCATTGGAATTTGTAGGCATCGTAAAAAATATTGTACAAATTCAATAATTTATCGTTTTTAGTTTTGAACAAAAAGAAAATGGTACATAATGTATATCGTTGAATTGGTAATTGAATTCTCTATCAAATGGCAAGATGGCCCTCGGTAGGTACCATTTGAAATAAACGAGTTTTTCGTTAAAATGCGTTTATAAAATTTCAATTCCTGCTGTAGGATTTGTTATTGATCTTATCAATGAAATGAATATAACTATGAGTTACTGATGTGAATTAGTATAGATGTGATCCTGATCATGGTTTCCTGGGCTGAAAAAAAATTGGGAAATTATTTTTTTCAATTGTAAAATGAAAATTTGGCAATACTGTCGTATGTAATTTGAGCCGTAGAATCCGAAAAACATCAAACATACAGGATGTTCCATTTGAAAAATCGAAATTGGTGGCTATTCTGGCGAAACCGGAAGTCGGCGATTCTTTTTTTGTATATTTGTCGATCCTAAATTGTGTCTTATATCTATGTACTGAATTTTATTCAAATTGGGTAATAAGTGAAGGAGATATAGGCGTGGCCCACGTCCCATTGTCTTCCGGTATATCAGGATTTATCCATTTTTTTAACCGACGAAATCAGAAAGAAGGAAGTTCTCTAGTCGAAGCGTATATTTTTTTTCATCTATGACCACGCATAACTTTTCAAAGATGATCAAAGATGATTTTGTTTCATTGGATAGGGTGTACTTCAAATTTGGTCCCATTTGAATTTGTAAAGAAAAATCCTTCCCTAAGGGTAGCAAAATGGAGAATATTGATCGTTCACCCTCTGAATTATGGTCCGTTAACCGATTCTATCAGGCATAACATTGTAGTGGGTTTTCCGATTTGGAAGATTCTTTTTTTATTAGATAGGGTATACCTCATAGTTGATCATATTTGGAATGGAATAATCCATCCCATTTGAATTTGTAAAGATAAATCCTTCCCTAAGGGTAACAAAATGAAGAATATTGATCGTTCACCCTCTGAATGTTGGTCCGTTAACCGCTTCTATCAGGCATAACTTTGTAGTGGATTTCCCGAATTGAATAATTTGTTCTTTATTAGATAGTGTATTCCTCATAGTTTAACATATTTCAATTTGAAATGAAATTATGCATCCCTATGGGTAGAAAAATAGGGGATGATTGTGAACATTGGCACACATATGTAGTTGACATCCTCCTACATCCGTCACAATAATAACATTCTACGAAAGGATGGAATTATATACAAAGTGATGAAATCAACTGACCAGAACTTTCAAAAATAATTTCCATCCTCGTCGCCACTATGTAATATTCTGGAACTAATACACAATATGAGTTAAGGTACTGATTTATTGATCCTGAATATATACTTCACACATCTCATCAAATCGTACATGACATATATATAGCCTGGTGTCGCTCCGCGACACCTGTGTTCTAATTAACTCTTAATTAGCGCATACGCTAATTAAGAGGTAGAATATTTTTTTTTTTAAATGCTTTTTTTATTCAATTAATATTTAATATACAAAAGTCTACAATACAAAAAAAAAATCTTAACCTATACCACATATTTCAGACTATAAAGAATAAATGTATACATGCATATATCCATACACACATGTACATAGAAAAAGTAAATAAAAAACAATTCAAATATTCAAGGACAAGCTCAATTAAAACTATTTAAAACTAGCGAACATATCACAATAAACCTGTTCCCGAAACAATGAAGATTCTAGACAAATATATGACATGTATATACCAATATAGTCAATATTTTTGTAAAGCATTGTTCCTAATCAGCAATAATTGCTGGTACCGGAACATATATATTTTAAATTTAATGGCTTTTAACATATCGCATCACCTCCGCTTTGAACGAGGAGTAACTATCATTATTTTTTATGGAGTTTGGCAGAAAGTTAAATGATTGGAGACATTTAGAGAAGGGATTATTTAAAGCAATGTTCGTTCTCACCTGGGGTAGATAAATTTGGTTTTGACTTCTAGTTTCATACGAATGTATCTCATTAACTATATTCATGTTTGTATTGCATTTCTGTTGATTTTTTGTTATTTTATAAATAAATTTACATTGTTCTATTTGTAGAATTTTTTTCAGCGGCAAAATTTCAGTTTGATGGTAGATTAACTCTGTATTAGTTCTGAAATCATAGCCAAATAGAGTTTTTACTACCTTATTTTGTAGAATTTGGATTTTTTTGAATAATGTTTGAGAACATACCCCCCAGTTTGTTATCAGATAACGAAATATAGAAAGAAAATAAGCGTTATATATCATAATTTTATTGTTCACTGTTTTTTTTACATTTATTTGTAATTTATTTGCCAGGAGCCATTTAGCATATAGTTCTAGATCACTATTTACCAAGTCTTCCAGTTCACCCAGGTTAGTTCCTTCATATACTAGAATGGTATCATCTGCGAATATGTAATAGCAAGCTTTAAGATTTGCTTTTTTGAGATTTAGGGTGTGTAACGAGTATAACAGTGGTCCAAGGACTGACCCTTGTGGAACTCCGCAGTTTATATACGCGATTTCACTATTAACTTCATTTAGAGATACATATTGTTGCCGATCCTTTAAATACGATTTTAATATACTTGCACTTTTTCCTCTTATACCTAAATGGTTCAATTTATCGACTAGAATTTCATGATCCACTACATCGAATGCCTTTTGTAAATCAATAAATATTGTTAGGACAAATTTTTTATCATCCATGTTAGTTATGACATGGTTTAGAAAGTCTATTGTATCACTTTGGGTGTTCGATTGTTTCTGAAAACCATATTGATACTTGTCTAATTCAACATATCTAGTAAGGAAGTTCATGATACGGTTTTTAAAGAGAATTTCCACAAATTTTGAAATCGCACATACTACGGTAATGGGGCGATAATTTTCTGAATTATTTTCTGGTCCTGATTTATGGATAGGGGTAACCTTACCCATTTTTAGCTCCTTCGGAAACTCCCCTGTTTCAAACATTTTATTGACCAAGTCGACTAAGACTGGTATTATTGTCTCCTGCACTATTAATAAATCTTTTACAGAAATTGTATCATTACCTGGAGTAGAATTCTTATTCATTTCATCCAAAACTTCTCTTACTTCTTTTATGTTAGTATCATATAGGTACAAAGAGTTTTTTATATTAATTTCATCGAAATAATGTGAAGGTGGGTTACTTATGAGTTTTGCATTGATTTTATTGACTATTGATTGACCTATATCACAGAAATATTCGTTAAATTTATTTACAATTTCTAATTTATCAGTTATTAATGTTTTATCTACCTCTATTGCATCTACAGTAATTTTTTTATTATGTTTTATTAGATTATTTATGAAATTCCATTGTTTCTTTGGATTTCCATCAGTATCATTCCATCTTCTTCTGAAAAATTATTTTTAGTTTTCTTTTTCATTTTCAACTTGGTTCTTTTTATTTCTGAAGTCCCATAAGATTCGTTGATCTTGAGGGAATTTTTTCATTAGTTTGTATAATTGGTCTCTCCTTTTCAATAGTTCTAAAAACTGGGGGGTTATCCAATCATTATTTTCCCTAATTTTAATTTTAATTGTTTTTGTAGCCTTATTTTTTGCTTCTTGTATAAGTTGGATCAAGGTTTCGCACCGGGTATCGACCGGCACAGAAGTTTGCAATAGATTTTTCAAATTTTTCTCTTATTTTGAGTTATCTAGTTTCTTAAATGTTTTTTGAACTTTACAATTATTATAGTTTTTTGTTTTTGAATACAATTCTATTTCTAATAGATTATGATCGAAAATTGAGCTATATTCAATGTTTATTTTACACTCTCCAATATTACTTGTTGCTAAAACATGATCAATGATGGTATGAGAGTGTTGTGTAATTCTGGTTGCATATTCCGTGCCTATATTGTTTTGGATTTCAAACCCATTCAATATAACACAATTTTTATATTCACTAGTGGCCTCAGTATTTTCTAATAACATTATGTTAAAATCCCCAATTATTAGTGTTTTTTTCTCATGCTGCAGTATTTCTTCTAATATTTCCAGAAATTCCTTCACATTGAATGATGGTGGTCTATATAATGCTATAATTTTTATACCATTTACCTGTAGATTCATCCCAATCATGTTGTAATGACTGTCGCCGCTAACATTGTTTATCTCGATGAACTTAATGTTTTCTTTAATATATATTGCAACTCCTCCGGCTCTCGTATCTCTACATGCATGCACAGCTGAATATCCATTAATCACGAATTGGTTTACTTCATTTTTATATAACCAGGTTTCCACAATTACTAATATCTTATAATATTTCATTTTCACAAGACATTGTAGTTCCTCTAATTTGTTTCTGGACTTTGTGCATTTATATATAAAATTCTTAGTTGTGATTCTGCTGTTGGTTTAATAATTTCATTGGATTGTTTCAGTTTTTTAGATCACTGGTGTCTTCGATTTGACGAACTGGGCTGTGTTCATCTTTGCGAATATAGATTTTCCCATGATTTATCCAGGCAAACCTATAGTTATTTTCTTTCTTGTATCTCAGCACTTCTTTGAATAGGTATTGATTTGCCTTTGTTAAATCATGGTTTAGGTAGATAACGTTGCCTTCTTCGTATCCTAGGTCTTTCGAAGTTATCATTTTCTTCTTCCTAGCTCCCAAGAACTCTTCTTTCTCCTTTTCACTGGTAAAACATACTTTTATAGGCAGTGTCCATTGAGGTTTCTCCCTTTTCCGATTCTGAAGCATTTTGGTTTATTTAATGTTTGAACTTCTAGTGCTTCCTCCATTTTTTGAAAATATTTTCGATGTTTTCTCGGTTATCATATGGTACCCCATTGATAATGATGTTGTTTCTCACCTCATTTTGTCCGTTTTTGTTTTGTTCCTTTCCTAATTGCGACTTTATTATCAGGATTTCCGATTTCAGAACTTCGTTGACTTTAACTTGTTCTTCATATTTGTTGAGTAGATCGGTATATTTGTTGTCCATTTCCATTAATTTCTTCATTATATCGTTCAGGGTATATTCCTGCTTGGTATTAGTATCGTTTGAGTTTGTTTTTGTAGTTTTTGAAGAGATTTTATTTACGTTGAAAAGGGAAACATTCTCAATTAAATATTAATAGAAAGATTTTTCTGGGAATTGAAAAATCCACGATAAAAATGAAGTTATTTTTTGTGAATTTCTAACAGAAAACAACTACTTCCCCGGCTAAAGCCACGCTGGACATTGAACTACATCTGATAGATATTCTGAAAAAACCCTAACTCAAAGAAAATCTGAAAATGAAAATTTGCATTTTCATTCAGATAGTTATTTGATTTTCTGTTCCAGTCTTAATTAGAACTCATGAAGATGAATGAGGCAAGAAGAATGTTTTCAAAGAGTACTCACAGAAATCATTCGTAACATTGATGCAAGAGAATCGCATTCACTAGGTCTTCAATACATTTTGTCGACGAAAATCTATTTCACGCTTCACGATCATCAGGAGACCGGAAGAATAGGAAACATTTTCAAGAAGCAATCTCTCTTTGCAAAGATGGAAAAAGTTAGAATCATTTCTTTTGGAGAGACACTTTGAAATTAGTGTTTTCTGACATGTCAGAAAACACTAATTTCAAAGTGTCTCTCCAAAAGAAATGATTCTAACTTTTTCCATCTTTGCAAAGTGAGATTGCTTCTTGAAAATGTGTTTCCTATTTCTTCCGGTCTTCCTGATGATCGTGAAGCGTGAAATATATTTTCGTCGACAAAATGTATTGAAGACCTAGTGAATGCGATGTCTCTCTTGCATCAATGTTACGAATGATTTCTGGTGAGTACTCTTTTTTGGAAAACATTCTTCTTTGCCTCATTCATCTTCATGAGTTCCTAATTAAGACTGGAACAGAAAATCAAATAACTATCTGAATGAAAATGCAAATTTTCATTTTCAGATTTTTTCTTTTGTGTTAGGGTCTTTTCAGAATATTTATCAGATGTAGTTCAATGTCCAGCGTGGCTTTAGTGGGAAGAGTTATTTTCTGTTAGAAATTCACAAAAAATAACTTCATTTTTATCGTGGATTTTTCAATTCACAGAAAAATCTTTCTATCAATATTTAATTGAGAATGTTTCCCTTTTCAACATGAATACCCCACAAGAGGTTATCTTGACGATGGAAGATAGTGACTAAAGTTTATCTTTCAGTCGCAGATGATTCCACATCTGATTTTATGAACATCCTGTTCATATTTTCAACAAATCAATTTTATTTACATTTTGTACAGGAGTCATAACCTCACTCTTTTTACAAGTTTCGCAAAAGTATCTTTCACCTTTCGGATTTATATCACATATTATATAACAATAGATAGTTAAAGTGAATAATCAGATTATTCATCAGTTAATAGTAAAAGTAAGTATTTTGGAAGTGATAAAAAATTAAGTAGGTAGTAATAAGTAGATTTCAGCCACAGCCACCAACGAAAAACTCAACTGGAAAGCAAAAAATTAAATAAACCTTCTTAGTCTCAATGATAATTGCGCTCCCAAACTAATGTGAGTAACTAATTTTGAGTTGGCGCCAAACAAACTAGTAATTGAATTAGGTATAGCGTAAAATGATGACAGGGAGATGCACAGCGGCGTTTTGATTACTTCTTCAAAGTAATATAATGATTTTAGATAATTGTTTGTTTGGCGCCGACTCGACAATACCAGGTCATAGCTATGAAATTATTCTATGGTCATCGGTTGTCGAAATGTATGCAGAATTTCAAATACTTCGGACATCTGGAAGCAGTTGAAAATTAATTTCAATTAATATCAACAATAAATTCAGTCACCCGGAACCAACCACATCAAAAACCGTCATGTATTGATCACATATTTATAAAAACGTTGAAAAATGAACATATCGAAAATATATTACCTTTAGTAATCGAAACAGACATTACAGATCACTACACAACCATATTACAGTTAATGATAGACCATCCTAAAGAAACAACAAACGATAAACAATATATAAAGCATACTAATTATGAAAAACTGAAGGCTTCTTTCAGTAACATATCTTGGGAATCGGTATATTCGGCATCTCATCCAGACACTGCAACTGAATTTTTTGTCAGCATCCTTTCTAACGCAATTGACAGATGCACTGAAACAAAACAAAAACGATATAAAAATTGTGAAATAGCACCGTGGATAACTAATGCTTTAATCAAGTCAATAGACACAAGGAATAAAATGTCAATAATGTTCGTAAACATCCGAACAATCCGGATATTAAATTACAATATAAAAATTACAGGAATAAACTGTCATCATTATTAGCTAAAACCAAGCATGACTACTGTAAAACACAAATAGAATCGAATTCAAGTAATACAAAAAAGCTATGGGATATAGTTAATGAAATCAGCAGATCCACCACTAAAAAACACAACAGAATAAGTACAATAAAAAGTAATATGGGAAATGTTTTAACAAATGAAAAAGAAATCGCAAATGAGTTCAATAATGAATTCGCTACAATAGGTAGAAAACTAGCTAACCAAATCAAAAAAGATCCGAATTTCGTTATTGAAAAATCAACACAAGTCAACTCTTTTGTTTTACTTCCAACGGATCCACAGGAATTGAAAACCATAATACATGAATTAAAAAAAAAGAAATCTGTTGGGCTTGATGGTATCAAAGCAGAAATACTTCAATTATTGGCTAACGACATTGTTGAACCACTAGCATATATTCTCAACAAATGCATGAACATTGGCATATGGCCCTCTGCATTCAACGGCTCTGTTGTTATACCACTGTATAAAAAAGGAGATAAAACTATGACGACTAACTATCGACCAATCTCATTAATAAGCCACATTTCAAAGATATTTGAGATGATAATCGAAAAGAGGTTGAATTCATACATGAACAAATATAGCATCTTGTCTGACAAACAATTTGGATTCAGAGATAAAATGTGTACCCAAGATGCCATCCTAAGCTCAACCAATTACATAAACACTGCCCTGAATGAAAGCAAACCGTGTTTGTGCATTTTTATAGATCTATCAAAAGCTTTTGATACCATCAGTCACCAGCTCCTATTACAATCTTTGGAAAATATTGGCCTTCGCAACAATTGTCTCGAGCTTTTCAGAAGCTACCTTACCGATAGACACCAGGTTGTAAGGGTGAACGATATGATCAGTGAATCCAAGGTAATAGAGTACGGGGTCCCACAGGGAACTGTTTTGGGGCCCACACTATTCAACATATATATAAATGGACTATTTTCACAAAAGGGCAGTGACGAAATCATCGGGTTTGCTGATGACACCGCTATCTTATACAAAGCAGAAAACTGGGATGATCTGAAAATAAAAGCGCAAGCGGATTTCACTGTAATTAAAAATTGGCTAGATCACAGATTACTAACACTTAATCTTGATAAAACAAGTTACTTACCCTTCAGTTGTAACAAGTCCAACACTCCTTCATTTGACTGCTTGACATTCAATATACATGGTGAACACGTTGTCATAAAACCTGAAACCAAAATTAAATATTTAGGAGTATATATTGATGTTCATTTGAGATGGGACCATCACATTACTTACGTAACAAAAAAATTACAGACCTTACTATATAAGTTCAGGCACCTCAAAAAAATCCTGCCAATGTCTCAACTTAAAACCCTATACTTTGCCTTAGTTGAGAGTCACCTGCGATACGGGTTATTAGGATGGGGTGGCACAACTGATACTCACCTGAACTCTCTGGAAGTAGTACAGAGAAGGATCCTTAGAATCATTACCTCAAGAGAACCAACATATCCAACTGATGAACTTTATAAAGATGCCAAAATATTCGATGTCCGACAGTTGTATTACTTTGCGACTAACTTGAAATATCATCAAACCAAACATATAGCACAGATTCCATCACATAATTATAACACACGACAACGACATCACTTTCTTGTTCCACAAATGACAAAATCACTTTGCCAACGAGCATATTCCTACATTGCTACCAAAATATATAATTCATCACCTGAGAATTTGAAAAATATTAGTTCTGTAGCAAATTTCAAACAACAACTCAAATCTCACATATTCACCAAACCTAGAAAGACTATACATATCACCATCGTTTCTTAAATATATTCAAAGTATACGCAAACTAAGACTTATTCACTGATTTCAACGTTGTCGATATAGAATAATTAGAGCGTATAAGTCATTCCAAATTTGTTTTCTCAAATCCACGTGTTGTAATTTTATTACTCCAACGATACTCTTTCTTTAGTAATGTACTTGTACTCTTATAATTTTATGAACTTCTATTATTCCTATGTACTTTTAGTATTTTAACGATTTCTGTATCGAATTCTCTAAAACCACATGTTTGTAAAAAAATAAAATAAAAAAAAAATATTCTAATGAAAAAAAATATTCCAATGACACTCTCCAGTCATATACTTGTATTTTATAATTTTATGTAATTTTATTATCTTATGTACTTCTACTATTTTAACGATTTCTGCATATTATGTACTACGTATAATTTATTTGATATTTATTGTTTTCATCTCAAAACAAGTGTTAAATCACTTACTGAGTACTCACATTTATTCACAGTTAATTGTCATTTTATCTCTTGTAATCCACATTTTAATTTACCTTTGAATAAATGTATTTGTATTGTATTGATACATTCAGGTGAAGTTAATAAAGCGTGTATAAAAAGGATCACAATTTCTTCAAGTATGCTCTTATCAGCCGGTCAACAGAAAAAACGTTCTGGCCTTAGGTTTGTATAGTTATGGCATGAAAGCAAATGAATGATAATTGTTTTTTTTTATATGAGAAGATGAAGAAGAAGAAATTTATTTTAACTACGTTACATACATGGGTATAATTGTAGCACGTCAAGACAAGCTTGGAATATGATAAGACTTAAATCTAACGATTATTAGTAATATACATTTGGACAAAGACACTGTTTGTAAAAAATACATATATATATATATATATATATATATATATATATATATATATATATATATATATATATATATACACAGAGTGAAAGCAGGCCACCTCTCTGAACCTGTTATTTATTATCCGATTCGGAAGTTTATTTTTTCAGTGAATAGAGCATCGATAGTTCTAGTTAAATGCCATAAATTCGTAATGAAAATAAAAATTTCACGGCCTACTTCGAATTTTTTTCAAGGTCAAAAATCCAAAAAACATACTACCGTTTTTTTTAAATGCAATTTGACTACGCCACTGGATTTGTGATGCTTTCAAATGGGTGTGACCAAAATTTCAGGATGAATATTATTTTTTTCAACAGAAATATGGCATAAGTAAAATTCATATCACTTAATATTTCGAATAGTCGTCATATAAATCACAATCTTGTTAAAAATATCGTTCAAAATGCCCTTTCAGGTCGTTAGCAGTCGAGTTTGTGAACAGCAGTTATTCAAAATGGCGTCAAATTATGTTTCTTCCAAACGTAACTCCATAGTATAGGAGATAGTTATGACCATCAGAACACTGCAGTTTTTTGCCAAAGAAATTAAATGTACATCTTTACATCAAATAGTAATCAATATTCAATAATCAATAATAACCAATATTGATAACATGAATGAATTACAACAAAAGAATGGATTGAAATGAGAGTGCCTACACATTAATTTTCGTACTTTTCAACCAAATCCCGATTTAATTCGATACATTTATTCTACCATTTTCTAATGCTAACTAACCATGGTTGGTTGGTTGGTTGGAAGCTGACGAGCCAGAGACAGGGTTGGCACTTAGCTTCCCTTGACACTGCGACCAGCTGGGGTCTATTGTATCACTCTGTCGTCAGTGGTTCCTCATTCAAACAGGTTTGTGCCTTTAATTAGGTTTAGAAGCCTGTTGATAAGGTTCTTCGGATTCATGCCTGTTTCCGGGCTGATCTCTCCAAAGGTTCTGTGTCGCCTACTACTTAGGGCGTCACAGTCGAAGATTGAAAGACAAGAGTTAGACCCGAGGCCTCCTCTTGTCTCTTGATAACAAGCCATTCTTCAGTATCTATCCCCATGTCCTGGGTTTTGATGAGCTGAAGAATCTTTTTGGTTTCCATTTTACCAAATGGCTTTGGAATCCACTCTGTTTCCGGGAGTTTCTCAGTAGGTGTTCGACCATCTGCTGATCCCTCCTCGGTTGGGTTCACGGTTTCTGGTGCCAAGTGTGATTCAACTGGAATCTCCTCGACTTCCATACCCGCTATCGGTGTTGGGTCTTCTTCAACTGGAAGTTCCCAGGGTTGTTTTTTCTGTGTGGTTTCCATTTCGTTCCCACGAGTGTAGGGGAAAGGGTCGTCCACACCTGCGGTGCCCCCTGCGCAGGTGTAAGGCAGATTACTCTGGGAGGTCGCCATGTATCCCAGAGGCTCCGTTGTGATACCTGACTGGGTCAGGTATCATCCATCCCTCGGCACGGGTCGCTTAACGCCTTGGATTAAGCCATGTTGTGGTGGCATTTGGTTTGAGATTGACTTAGAGATCCGCAGGTTTTGACCATTTCTGGTCATTCCCACTGGATTTTCCTTGTCAACCCCGTTTTCCAGCGATACCACTTGGAGGTAGCCACCTAAGTTTCCACAACCCATCTTCATCTCTCGTAGGAGGTGAACATGTGTTGACGCAAACTACTCGCCTAACTAACCATAAGATTCGATCAACATTCGATCATTGGTTTGGTAATATCTGTGCAAGCCTGTCTTATTCTTTCACGCAGTTCCTCTTTGGTGGTTGACAGTTATTCCAAATATCAATCTTAGTTTCATTCAAACATGCTTGGGATACCACATTTCAAAAATATTATTTTTATTAGGAGGCTTTGTAACTTCAGTTGATATAGAGATGACAAGTCATCAGAACAATAGACGAAAAGACAAAAATTTGTCAGTGTTAATAGTGAAGTTTATAACTCCTTAAGTACCTACACTAATAAAGAAGTATGGCTGATAATTTGACTTTGCAGGAGAAAATTGAAATAGTAAGACTTCGTGGTAACAGCGACAGATCCGAAAGGGAAGTATTTAGAATTTTCAATAACATGCATCCGGAGCGTCAAAATATTAGCAGAGCTACAGTTGGCCGAATAAACAAAATTTTCAGTATGGAGCTGTTTGTAAACATATTCTGAAGGATAGTAATATTGTACAAAGACAGAGACGAAATAATTCTGAACGAATTCGAAATTATTTTAATAATTATCCGAAAACAAGTGTGAGAATTGCAAGTTTGGACATTAACTTACCGCGTGAAACAATAAGGAGAAATATTAGGAAATATAATGAGATGAAGGCCTTCAAACCAAAGTTTCTTCACACTTCAGAAAAAGGCGATAATGAGAAGAGGATGGTTTATGGGCTCAAGGAGAAAATCTAAATGACAGGAATTTTCTGAAAAAAAATTTGTTCAGTGACGAGGCAACATTCACAACCAATGGAACAGTTAATTCTCAAAATACAAGGTACTGGACGGAAGAAAATCCACATTGGATAATAAATTGTAAAAAATAAATGTTTGGTGTGGAATATTACATACCAAAATAATTGGCCCATTTTTTTTAAAGCAATTTGAATGGTCAATTTTTTTTGAATTTTTTGAAAAACGAATTTTCCAACTCTATGGGTGATCTTCCACTGGCATCTTCTATTTCAATTAGATGGCTGTTCCATGCACAATAGCAGTATTGTGAGAGATTGGTTGGAAGAAAATTTTCCTAATCGGTGGATAGGGCGAAATAGTGCATTGATCGAGTTTCCCCCCCAGATCCCCGGACTTGACTCAATTGAATTTTTTTATGGGGCTTCGTTAAAGAAAAATTTCACAAACCCGCCCAACGAGCAAAGAGGAACTGCGTGAAAGAATAGCACAGGCTTGCAGAGATATCACCCCAAACCAATTATCGAATGTTATGGTTAACATTAGAAAACGATACGATGAATGTATCGAATTAAATGGAGATTTGGTTGAACAATCCGAAATTTAATGTGTAGGCACTGTCATGTCAATACATTCTTTTGTAGTAGTTCATTTTTGTTATTAATATTGGTAATTATATTATTGGATGTAAAGATGTGCATTTCTTTTTTTTGACAACAAACTGCAGTGTTCTAAGAGACATAACATATTCCACATAGAGTTGTTATGATCTGAAAGAGTATTTTAAACCATATTATTCACAAAATAGTGATTAATATGACAACTATTTGAATTATTTCGATATTGATATGAATATTTCACTTATGCTATATTTCTGTTGAAAAAAATAATTTCATCGTGAAATTTTGGTCACACCCATTTGAATTTATTTGAATTTTCAAAATCGCGCACTTCCTTGTCGCACTTTCACTAATTTGGTGTTATTTCAGAAAACTTATCAACTAACATATTTTACATTTCTTATAAACTAAATACAATATTTGATAATAATTATCTTTGACGTTTCTGTGTTCTTACTTTTCCACAATTTCAAATCTTTTATCTTACCATCTCTGTTCCCTGATTGGCTATTTTCATCAAGAGGTTCCTTGTTCTCCCATTGGCTATTTTAGTTAGATGCAATTTCATATACTGTATGTTTCAACCTTATAATTTTGTTGATCACATTTAATCCAGAATAATTTTGTAAATCTAGACTTTTTGTTGTATTTCAAACCATTGAATGTTGTAATCTTTTTTTAAAATGCAAAAAAAATAATTGCATTATAGTATTTGCATATATTTACCTATCAATATTATAGAGGCTTCATAAAGGAAATGTAATCTCAAAAAAATGTAAGAAAATATCTCATAACTATAATATTAATATTTATTATTTTTGTGGTTTTTTTGAAAAATTATTTCTTTTTCACATTTAAAATATATTACTGGTCATTCCAAACATAACAATATATATATATATATATATATATATATATATATATATATATAGATAAAATCGTTACATGTACAACATAGACTTTCATTTCATAGTATGATGGACTCATTAATTCTATGAATAAAATAATAAAACAATAAAATGAATAATTAATAATATTATGGTATTATAGTGATGGCAGAGGGCATGTCAATGATCTGTGATCGGTATCCATGTATTCTTCTACTGAGTAGAAACTACGGATATAAAGTAGTATCAAGTGGCGGACAAATTATTTAGAGCTCAGCTTAAAATTCTTATGAAAGATACAAAAATGTCCATTTTATAAAATTCATCCCATTTCAGCGAAACAGAGTTACCTCGAATTTCTTTATTGCGTTATTTGCCAATTACACGCCGTTCTTCGCACTTAATTGCAGCACGAGACAAAGGATGCGTACATTTTGCGCTCTTCAAGGATCTCTTCGCTTCGTATATTCATCGAGGTGTGGTCTGACATTGAGAAATATATCACTGACTCTCCCAATCAATACGTATGGATAGAAAGGAAATTGCAATCGAATTGATTCTACCTGGGAATTTCAATCTATTGAATGGATGATTTTCCTGCTTTCAGTTGAGAACCAATTTTTTTATACATATTCCAATCCACGTTATCTGGACGAATGTTTTCCGAACTATTTTTCCGTGCATCGGTGAGATTCCATTGATACACATATTTCGATACTCATATTTTCTTACATGATTTCAGTGGAAAAATAAGTTTTCTGAGAAACGGAGGAGTAAAAGCAAGTCGAGCTTCTAGCAAGACGAAAGTTGGTTTCGATCAGAATAGCTAAAGAGGTAGTTTCTACCCCATTTTCAATTTCCACTAAACCAGCAAATGGTAAACAGATCCCATAGACTTCCTGGAGAAACCATAACCTTAAGAGTTGATGGATTATACAGTGTCCGGCAGATTTTTGGCAACAAATGTGAAAAAAGTTTATTTCAAATTTCTCAGAAAATTTTATTCTCCATAAAAGTTTTTGCTTCTACTCAAACTCAAACTGCACCATCCAAATTTTATTTATCCCTAGTCGTTTACGAGGGAGGAAGAATAATTTCAAAGTAGCTCTAGAGTAAAGTACCTTAATTTTTCAAAATACACCTGAAGTTTATTTGCATAAATGACTAACAATTTGAAGAATATTCTGAATCGAGAATAACAGCCTTCTATTCCAAAAATAAGTTTTTATTGATTTTTCCATTTTTTTATTCACCGCCCTATGTACTATGAGAATTTGTAATGTCATAGAACACTTATCATTGAATTACCTGAATGACCATATGAAGTTAAGTTCCGTCCAACTATCAACTAGAAACTTGCATTAATCAAACTTGGTGCCGGCAAGATCTCATTTCTTGTTGCCATTGAGAAAAAAAATTGTATATTGTTTTACGAGTGACGAAAGTAACATTTTTTGAAGCGAGAGAACAGTTTACCAGCCGAGGCGCCGCCGAGGCTGGTAATGTTCACGAGCTTCAAAAAATGTTTTCGACGTGTGAAACACTATACTTTTTCCACAATCCTGTTTAGATCTTATTTATATAACCAGAATTGCATCAAATGAAAAATTTGAATTTTCATTTGAAACTATAGTATCAATTATATTTATGATATGCTAAAAAAGAACAATTAACAAATATTTTATTTTAAATTAAAAATAACAGAATTTCTCCAAACATTACTTAGGATTTAAATATTGGTTAATTGTTACATTCGAGCAATTATTCAAAATTATAGGAGTATTACAATCAACATTTTTATGGATTGAGGTAGACAATGCCACATCTGTTATGTTACTCGATTTCCAGCCTCCATGCTTTTTTGATTGAAGTAAATCACTTCCTGCATCCACTGATAGCGTTCCGGAAGTTCTACGCAAACAATGCCCAGTATATTTTTAGGGATCACGCTAGTTTAAATATTGAGTTATTTGCATAGGAAATTTACTGAATTTATTCATTCCCACAACCTACCTAGTACACTCTCCGTTCTGGTAGGTAATAAAAAATCTTTATTTTGTCCATATCTAGTGGACGAGAGTTCATATATATTTTAGAAATCTCTTAGAAGAACCCAGAAATGTGGAAAGAACGCGGTACCTTCGTTTTTTTATCATTTATTGTAACTAAGAGTAAACTGCTAGTATATTTTACTGTCAAATCTTCTAATTCATGGCAACGACAAGCCGACGAAATTCCAAAAACTAAGGCTACCTACATACTTTAATATTAATATAATCAAGAATTTGTCGCAATAATAAAGTAATCAACTCACTTCAGTCATTGAGTATTTGGTGTCGGGTGCATCCTTCAAGACAGTGTGTATCTCAATGGAAGAATTTTATTTAGACTCGACTTAAAACCATGAGATTTTCGTTCAAAAAAAGAACGTAACTTGGGATATTCACTGATATTGAATTTATTTATTAGCGTCGATGACTTGATTTTTTTTGACAACCATGCAAAATACGCAAGCAGCACAGTGTCAGATAAAAACTTTTTAACAAAAAATCAAACCGACGAAAAAATCAACTGAAAAGCAAAAACTAAAATGAACCTTCATAGTCTAAATGATAATTGAGCATTTAAACTAATGTAAGTAACTGATTTTGAGTCGGCGCCAAACAAACAATTATCGAAGATCATTATCTATGAAAGAAGTCATCGAAACGCAGCCGTGCATCTCGCTGCCATCATTTTACGCTTCACCTAATTCAATTGCTAGTTTGTTTGGCGCCGACTCAAAATCAGTTACTTACATTAGATTAGGAGCTCAATTATCATTTAGACTAAGAAGGTTTATTTTATTTATTGCTTTTCAGTTGATTCCTTAATTTTGTTAAAAAGTTTTTATGCTTTACTTTTCAGTTTCGTATTTCGTCGGTTTGATTTTTTGTTAAAAAGTTTTTATTTTTCAATTTTTTGTGGCTAAAATCCACCAATTACTACCTACTTGTTTTTTGATTATTTCCAAAATACTTACTTACCCACCTTACTTCAACTATTACCAGTTAAATAATATGATTATCTACTTTTACTATTTGTTGTAATATAAATTATTTCCGTTGTTCTGGTTAGTTCATTTCATTACTTTGTATATCATTCCATCCTCTCATAAAGTATACTGATTTTGACGGAACAAGAATAATGTCAGTAGAGATCTGTCATTGTCAACTACGTATGTGTGTGCCAATGTTCACTAGTGAAAAATCAATTATCCCCAATTTTCCAACCGTTAGGGGAAATCCAAATATAAGGTATACCCTATCTATTAAAGAAAGAATCATCCAAATCGAAGAACCCAGTACAAAGTTATGCCTGATAGAATCGGTTAACGGACCAGAATTCAGAGGGTGAGTGATCAATATCCTTCATTTCGCTACCCTTAGGGGTGGATTTCATCTTTTAAATTCAAATGGGACCAAATTCAAAGTACACCCTATCCACTGAAAAAAAAGTTATCGGAATCGGACGCCTCAGTAAAAAGTTATACGTGATCATACATAAAAATAAATATGGAAAAACATAAAATATACGGTCGAATAGAGAACCTCCTCCTTTTTGGTTTCGTCGGTCAAAAATGAATTTACGTGATGATCAACTCTCCAATCCGTGAATTTTGCATATATTTCTTCATATCTCTTTTTAGATTGTACTGGTTTCCTCAGCTTGATTTGCTATTTCTGGTGGTGTATTTGGAAAATCTAAATCACTTTCCGAATCAGAAATCATGATAACTAAAAAAACTAACAATGCTTTCAGTGCAAACTGACAAGTCTAACCAATTAACGAGAAACGTTAAACTAATGAAACCAGGCAACTAGAAATAAATTGTTTTCAAATCTCACGGTATTTTTACGATTCTATTTTGCTTTTTAATCAAACAAAAGTGAAAAAATGCCTTCTTATTATAGAAATGATTTCTGTCTTTGTTTATTAATAATTCAGAGTCATCAAAAAATTATATACCACAGCGGAAAATGATTGAAAATATAAATTTTACTTTCGTCACTTGAAACGAAAGTTAACGTTATGAGAATTCCTCTCATTTGCGACGGAAATCACTTTTTCGCTGAAGGTATTCTATTACAAAATGACGTCATTTCGTAAAGGGTTGTAGAAAGAAGATATTGTTCATAATTAAGGTATAACAAATGACATCTTCAGTTCAAAATCAATTGAAAGCAATCGAACTGAGTTGCGACCAACGTCAAAAGACAGGTCGTACCAATGAATAGTGGTACTCTAGAGTGAACAGGAATCTGGTATAATTCGCAAAGTTGGCTTTGGAAAACAATGGAAAATGGTAAATAGTTTGATCTTGACATTTGATTTTTGTGTTGTTATAATGACTGCACGCTTGATTCTCCAAGAAAAAATTTAGATTTCTTCAATACATGGCGACAACTATCGAACTTGTGGCGAAACTTCAAATATATTTAATCAGAGGCATCGGGGTAGAAATGTCCATTATGCAACGGTAACAAAAATTGTAAAAAAGTTCAAGGAGCCTGGATCAGTTGACAACAAACATTAAGTAACACACCAAAGAAATGTCACTGTAGATGAAGACGCTGCACTGGATATTGTTTTATCTATTGTGGAGAATCCAAGACTGAAAGGCAGAATAATATTGGCTTTTCCGAACCATCAATCAGGAGAGTTCCGAAAAGGAACAAATTCAGACAATACAAACCAAAATTCATTCATACACTCGAAGAAAGAGTCTTCGATGCACGTTTGAATTTTTCTTTCTGGTTTCATGTTGAAGTTGGAGAAGATAACCATTTCTCCAGAAAAAATGTGTACCCTGATGAAGCTACTTTCACATCCAATGGTACGGTAAGCTCTCAAAATTGTAGATGGTGGGCAGATGGAAATACAAATTTCAGAATCGAATGTAAGGATCAATATAGCTTTGAAATGAATGTCTGGTGTGGTATTTTTAATGATAAAATTGTGGGCCCAGTGTTTTTTTGGCAAAATTTGAATGCACAGAAGTATTAAGAAATGTTACAAACATTTTTATTGGATTACTTCGACAACCTTCCGCTACGTGTGTAACGATATATCTGTTACAGTTCTTATTCATATGCTCTATGCTCGAGATCATTCTTAGCGACATCTAACCGTCGGTAATGGAACAATCATTACGGCTAAAAGAAGAAGAGCTGTCGCAAATGATCTGACAGGACGTGGATATTCAACACGATGCATGTGACATTCTCGCCCCTTCTCTGATCTTTCGGCAATTGAGATACATTGTTTCACTGAGGCTCGTCGGCCATTAAAGAGTAGAATATGCCATGTTGAAATAATTTATTGTATCAGAGCAATTTTCCTTTCTCCGCGAATATGATTCAAATCAGTGAATAGTGATATCAAGGAAGGTACGTACTGAGAACTTATGTTTGGATCGTAGATATTTTATATATGTGACATTCAAATAATTTTTAAGAGAACGTTAGATAATTCTTCACAAGGGAAAAATCTGAAATTATCTACGCATTTTTGGTTATGAAAACAGTAATTAGGTTTATTCAGGTCAATCTGAATAAAAATAGCAGTGTCGTTCACTATATATTTTTGAAGAATTCTGTCAGGATTACGAGTCCCACATGTATATATTCTTTATGAGTTTTTATATATCTTTGGTATGGTTCCATATTTGGTAACAATAATCACCAAGCTGTGGTTTTGATGTGGTTGAAGTGATTTAATATGTATATTTCATGTATAAATTTGGTACTTGGAATTTGGAATTTTCTTTGAATTTTCAGAAACTTTTTTGATGAAGTATTTGACGGCAGGTCAAACATTTATTCTCATATACGTTTCTTGGATATCGCTGAAATTGAAGTCATTCTCGTGAATCAAATTCAACAAACTTGATTGTCTCAAATTCTGAATTTTAATTGTTGATAACGAAATATCTTGGCTGCTTAAGATCAGAGAAAAAATCATCTCTTCCATACATAAAGCAAAGATCAATTTTTGTTAATTCATAAGAATTATTAAAAATAGTTCTTCAATTTCAGTATTGGATATTATTCATTTGTATACTCGATTAATTTTAAGTAATATTCTCTTGATGAGATTACACTCAACTGTAACAACAATGAGTTGGGGAGTGCATTGAAAAGATTCCAAGTTTTGAGAAATATAATTTTTTTGTATATCAAACTCTGACACAAACAATATTGTTTTCATGTTGAATTGCTGAGAACACACTTGATAGACCAGAAGCTGATGTTCGTGTTAACCTGATCGGTAGCCCAGCCGCATTAAGTACCCCCTGATTGCGAGCCAATTCACTTCGTGAAGTTTAGCTAAGTGCTAGACAAGGAGAAATACAATCAAGGTACATCGTCATCGAAAAAACCGACAGTTCAGCAAAACAATATTATTTTTTTTTACATTGGAATAAGAAAATAAATGGATTCGAATGTTCTGAATTTGGAGATGTAAATTTTTGTAAATAGATTATTATAAGTTGGTATTTGTTTTATTGTTGTAGTTATTTACAGAAGGAAAGTTAATTGATGTGCAATCATTATTGAATAAGGTTTTGAATTTTTTGTCCTAGTTCAAATAAAAATTCTGGCGTCCATTCAAATTTACAATTTCTGAAACTTTGCTTGAAACATAAAAAATTTGAAACTAGCAAAACGGTCCAAAGAACTCCACACCGCTCTTCACTGAATAGTCTGGGCATTCTATTTCAACAAATAACTTGAACTTACATTACACGTGTTAGAGCCAACATGTTTTTTTAGCCAGATGGTGCATCTGCACTCGACTCTAGAGGTGAGGGCGTGGCTGAATAGGGAATTCCCAAATAAAAGATAGGGCGATACTCAAACAATCTGTGGCCTTTTAGATCTCCAGACCTAACACTTATGGATTTTTGTCTGTGGGGATACCTCAAAGAGGAGGTCTACAGGCAACGGCATTTTGGAGATTTTCAACATTTGGAGGATACAATAAGAAATTGTTTTCTGATGATCACCACGCAAATGCTCAGGGAATTCATAGAAGAATCATGAGGTGCATTCAAAATGAAGGACGACACGTCGAGTAATACAGTAGGAGTTCAGTATTACATTATATTTCATATTGGGTTTGCTTTCTGGATACTTTCGTTAAAAATGAATTGAGAATAAAGTTGTTCTGAGTTGCTTTTCGATGTTCACAGATCATTTATAGCCTACGGTTATTGGTTCGACCTGTCATTTGACGTTAGTTGCAACATAGTTCGATTGCTCCCAATCGATTTCGAACTGCAGATGTCATTTGTTATACCTTAATTATGAAAAATATATTTTTTCTCAATGACAACAAGAAATGGGATTTCGTCGGCACCAAGTTCGATTAATGCCATTTTCTAGTTGATAGTTGGTCGGAACTTAACTTCATATGGTAATTCGATCAGGTAATATTCAATGGTAAGTATTCTGTGACAAATTCTCATAATACATAGGGTGGTGAATAAAAAAAGGCAAAAATCAGTAAGAACTTGTTTTTTGAATGGGAGGCTGTAATTCTGAATTCAGAATATTCTTTGTATTATTAGTCATTTATTCGAATAAACTTTAGGTGTATTTTGGGAAATAAAGGTGCTTTACTCTGAAGCTACTTTCAAATTATTCCGCCGCCCTCGTATACGAATGGAGATAAAGGAAATTTGGATGGTGCAGTTTGAGTTTGAGCAAAAGCGAAAACTTTAATGAGGAATAAATTTTTTTGATACATTTGAAATAAACTTTTTTTTCATTTGTTGCAAAGAACCTGCCGGACACTGTACAATGAACCCAAAATAATTTCAAAAGTCAATGTGCAACGACTAAGATGGCTAGGATATATCGACAACATGCAGAACTTTGAAAAACTTTTTTATCCTTCACTATGAAACTGGATAAAGGATATTTCTCAGAATTATTCATTTTAATCATCGAAAAAAATTACATCCAAAGTTATCCATGGCTGAAATGCTGATGGCTGTTGATAGATGATACTCCATATAAACTGAAGAGAAACAAAAGAGATTTCAGCACAATAGAAATATTTCACTTATAAGCCCAGTCTCGGATGCCAGCTGTAATTAAAAAGCTCTTTAACGGTGGCACTTCCAATTGTAAACTGGGATTTTCACTTAAGAGTGTTTCCCGGTTTACGATTCAATGGCGTAACAGATCGATGAACCATTACCGAGTTATATATATATATATATATCAGATTATAGATGTCACTATCAATAATCTGATGCAATTCTATATATATATATATATATATATATATATATATTAATATATATATATATATATATATATTTCCGTAGTTTCTTGAGTTATTGGATTCCACAATTATGGATACATTCATATTGTTAAAGACGTATTCATAATTGTGGAATCCAATAACCCAAAAAAAAAAAATATAAGGAAGGATTAAGAAAACTATTATATATATATATATATATATATATATATACAGGGTGTTTCATAATTGAATGCTGATCCTAAAGGGTGATGATCCTTGGATGATTTGAAGAAAAATTCTTCATATGAACATAGGTCCGCAAGCGCTTTATTTCTGTGATACAGGATGTTGAAATTTAACAAAAAAATCAGTTCTCCCCCAATATCTCTGAAACCGCTTTTGCTTCTTTAAATTTTGATACATGCAAAGTACGAATAAAAAATAATTTTTTTCCATCATATTAGATTTCTTAATTTTCATCAGTGGCGTCCCTGTTAACATGCCCTGCCATATTTTTGATCGAAATAACGATACGCCACTGTTTTTTTCCTAAATAAATATAATTTTTGTAATGTTCCTCTATCTTCACATAAAAATGGTTTCCTGCCTTTTTTTCGTCCAGAGGACGGTTTTCGATCTAGAAAATGAAATACATTCATTTGCTTATCCCTATTCCTTTTTTCTCTTGGTATTAATTCCACAATTGTGGCAACCAAAGGATCTGGGCAAGATTTTATGATTTTATTGTAACTATTATTTAGTTTTTGTAATAAGTACGCATAATAATACATTTTTTATTTTTTAAAACATACTGTTATGAACAAAAAATACCAAAATCAAATTAACTGTTCAAAATGTCCGCCTCCTGCAAGTATGCACACTTCAGCCCTCCTTGTCATTGACTCGCGAAAATTCCTGGAGTATTCCTTATTGCTTCGCAGGAAACTATTACACAGTTTCACAATTCTTCCTCAGTTAGAATTGGTTGACTGTACACCAAAGTCTTGAGATGTCCCCCAAGAAAATAATCAAGACTGTTTAAGTCTGGGGATCTAGCTGGCCATGACTCTGTTTCCCCACGACCTATCCAGCGATTATAAAAGTTTTGGTTTAAATGTTCGCGTGCCAGAGCACTAAAATGAGCAGGTGCACCATCGTGCATAAATCACATGAGATTTCGCATTGAAATAGGAACATCTTCCAACAGAATTGGCAAATTATCTTCAAGAAATCGGCGATAATTATGTCTATTTAATCTGCGTGGTAAAAAAAAGGTTGAACTAGGTAATCTCCAATAATTCCAGCCCAGACATTTAATGAGAACTGCTCCTTGGGATGAGATTCCATGATTGCATGCGGATTTTCCTCGGCCCAAAAATGATTATTATGAAAATTTCTGATCCTGATTTTAGTAAAACTAGCTTCGTCCGTGAATAAAATTTCCCTATCAAATAAAGGATTTTCGGTAACTTTTTGGAGAAACCATTGGCGGAAATTTACTCGTAATGGAATGTCTCGAGAAAGTAGAGCCTGAACCCGTTGAATTTGATAGGGTTATGATAAATAATCATGAAGAATCCTCCATACTAGAATATGGGCAAAATTCAAATTATTGGCAACTTGCCTCGTACTTATTTCAGGATTTTCGTCAACTGAATTTGAAACAGCTACCTCAATTGCTGGAGTTGTTGCAGTCCGATGTGCCCTTTCAAGTGATTATTTGGCTCAAAACTTCCTGTTTCACATAACCTTCTGTGGATGCTTGAAATCATTCGAGCATCAGGAACCATCTTATTCGGGAAGCGCTCTGGATACAGTCGCCTGGCTTCATATGCGTTCCCGTCAGCAAGCCCATACAAGTAATGCATGTCTGTAAATTCGGTATTTGTAAAATGTACCATGGTTTTTTTTTCAATTAACAAGTTTCTATAACTTAAATAATATCACGTATCTAGCTAAAGAAGTGTAAAAATTTTTCATTTGGAAAACAACAAAATGTGTTCTTAGCATACTAGATGTTTCTAGCCCACAAGATAATCCTACTACTCTTCAACGGCTGATTTCGCATAGGGACAAGCTCAAACTTAAAAAAAACTTGAGAGGTGTCAAGGGACACCCGGATGGAACGAAGTTCCTTTCGATTAATAAGTGAAGGAATTGTAATATTTTGTTTTTTAAGTTATAATAATATGTTTTATATATATATATATATATATATATATATATATATATATATATATATATATATATATATATATATATATGCACTCTGTCTGTCTATTCTTTCGTACACGTCATAGATGCGCGGGACTTTGTAAACACAACAGAGTGTGTATATATATATATACTCTCTCGACTTCGTAAACACAACAGCGTGTAGGTTAGAACACGCACGGCTTGCTAAATACATACGCATTGATATTGTAATAATAAAATATAATTTGCTTTTAAATTTATTAAAGTTATGACTCGTACACTTGCTAAACACACGATAATGGAGAGATCATAACGCGTATGACTTGGTTAGCACAATAGTAAAGAGAGGTTATAATGCGTACTTGCTAAAAATACATAAGCATTTATTATTGTCTGTATAAAATCTCTACTTACCTAACTGCATCAGCAATATCCGGAACTTGTGCAGAAACACTGTCAGGATTCATTATTGTTATTATTTTTTATTATTTATTATGTACAGAAAACCTGTATACACTCAACAAAAATAATCGTCGCGACACCACACTGTTCAATGTGAAATAGAAAGACGAAACGAAAATAACTGGCTTGCTTTCTATGAGAGAGAGAGACAGACAGAGAAACTCGCGCACGCCGCACGGCTTATTCCGTCTAGCCCTCTTTCGCAACGCGCGATAAGGAACTACGTTCCAAAAATCGTTTGCCGGACGGAAAAAAGGCAGGATACCATTTTCATGAGAAGATAGAGAACAATTGCAAAAATAATATTTATTTGGAAAAAAGTCAGTGACGTATCATTATTTTGATCAATAATATGGCAGGGCATGTTAACAGGGACGGCCCTGATGAAAATCAAGAAATCCTTTATTATGGAAAAAATAAATTTTTATGCGTACTTTGCATGTACTAAAACAGAGTCTTTTCAAAAACATAAATTGACGTGTTTTAGGGTTTTTCTTGAAAATGGCTAATAACGTAGAAAATGAATTTAACCGTAACATATGATGTTGACTGTATATACAGTGCTTCTCAAAAGTCCTCTCCCCCCCTCTTATTTTTGGAACGAATATACATAAACAAGTGAAATTTGGAAACTGAATATTAAAAGTTGTAAACTTCCCTACTAGTGATGATAGATGACGAAATCGTCAAAGATGACGTCACAAGGCCATTGTGACCAATAATTTCGAATGAAACCCTACGGCAAGCGAAACCTCTTTTAAAAGGTATCGAAAAAACCTATTCAATGACACTAATTTTGTTTGTGTTTATGGCAGTTTCAATGGCTCATTAGTAAACATTAAAATTTAAATTCCATTCAGTATGATATTAATTACAGATTTAAGAATCAGTATCTACTTTAGGAAATTGCTCGAAGTGGCCTCCATTTACTACCAGACAGTGGAATATCCTATTTTCAAACTCTTCTCGTACTTTTGCAAATGTGTCTGTGGAAAGAGCCTCACATTCTGCAACAGTACGTTGTTTCAATACGTCAATATTGTCAGATTCAGTGGCGTAAACCTTCTATTCAAGGTACCCCCACAGAAAAAAATCCAAAGGTGTGAGGTCCGGTGATCGAGCTGGCCATTCCGTTGAACCTCGTCGTCCAATCCATCTCCTACGATAATCCTCATCCAAATACCGTCTTACTGCACCGTAATAGTGTGGAGGAGCACCATCCTGTTGGATTGTTATTTCCAAATTGCCGACTTCATCTGGATTATCTTCCAAAATATCAAGAATTAACTGTTCTATTGCGTTTTACAACAGCTCCAGATAAACCTCACCAGTTATATCAATATTTAAAAGAAGAGGCCCAACGATGTGGTTTCCCAGGATACCTGCCCAAACATTCACCTTCTGGGAAAATTGGGTATGTGTTTCACGAAACAGGTGAGGATTTGCGTCACTCCAATACCTCTTATTCTGTGTATTTACATTTTCATTCAGATAGAAAGTACTTTCGTCACTGAAACAAATTGTTTTGACATAGTTTGGCTGTTGCTTGATTTTAGTTTCCATATTTTCACAAAATTCTAGTCTTTGGTCTGGGTCGTCGTCTGACAGTTGATGAACCATTTTTAATTTGTATGGATGAAATTTGTTTTTTTTTCAACACCCTGTGTACTGTACTTCGACTGACTTCACAGGTAGATGCGACGTGAGTTGTTGAAGAAATAGGATTAACTATTACTTCTGCCAGTATATCAATTTTTTTCTCATCAGAAATTTGTGGTCATTAATACTACCCGTTGTTTCAAACCTACGAAGAAGCTCCCCTAAATAAGTCCTCGAAACGGGGCGATCGGGAAACCTCTCCTTAAAAATGCGTTCTGCTGCATGAATATTCAGTCCAGTTTCACCAAGAATTAGGATCGCTGCTACTTTATCACCTAAAGCACGTACCATTTCGCTTCTTGAAGCACTTAAACGTTTGGCTCACAACAGTTTAACAAATTATTAAAATGTACAAAAATATTAAAAGTACCAAAAGCTGCTAAAACAGTTAAACGTTCGATCAAAAATACACAAATTATTAAATGTACAAAAACTTGTACAGTTACAAAAACGTCGAATTAGGGAGACTAACAAAAACGTCAGCTTATTTGACAACTATCCAGAGGCGGAGCTTGAATTTGGACTTTTGGTATTAACTGATTTAATCCATCAGAGCTTTGCGTTTTTTTGAAAGCGAGTTGCCAAAACTGCCATAAACACAAACAAAATTAGTATCATTGAATAGGTTTTTTCGATACCTTTTCAAAGAGGTGTCGCCTGCCGTAGGGTTCCATTTGAAATTATTGGTCACAATGGCCTTGTGACGTCATCTTTGACGATTTCGTCATCTATCATCACTAGTAGGGAAGTTTACAACCTTTAATATTCAGTTTCCAAATTTCACTTGTTTATGTATAATCGTTCCAAAAATAAGAGGGGGGAGAGGACTTTTGAGAAGCACTATATATAGCCTCCATGGCAGTTGGCACCCACTTTGTTTTCAATATTAGAGATTCAATAGGAGTGAAAAGCTTTGAAAAAAGTGACCTTAGAAGTTATCTATTCATTGAAAATATGTGTTCTCAAGAACAAAATGAAACCTTTGCTGTTAACAACCTTGTTGAATACGATTTAATGTATACACAGTGGATACTGTCGTATACGTGGGTTGATTACCACAATCTATTCAATTTGATAGTTGTTTGAATAAAAATTCAAAGTAACGAAATGAGAACTTTAATGTTTCTCTTGCGAAATACATTTCAGAAGTGATCAACAAACTTAACAAAAACAAAAAAAAAGGATACACTTTCTCTTGCCAGATTGTTAAAAGGTTATCTAGCAGGTACTTAGAGGACCCTTACGGGTTATGGAGAATAAACAGATGATACACTTGAAGTATTCATTGCTGGGAGGAAATTCACTGATTTAGTCTTTTTAAGAATAAGTCATTTTGTATGGAACACATACAGATTCCTGTAATCAACTTTCTCTACGAGCATTCGATAATATTGATTTAATGACAGCGTCACCCGTTCATCAAAGACAGTAACAGACCAGATATGACATTGAAAGCCATTTTAAACCGACGAAATAAAAAAAGGAGGATGTTCTCTGGTCAACGCGTAATTTTTTTTATTTTTTTTTATGTATGACCACGCATAACTTTTTACAGAGTAGTTCGATTTTGATGATTCTTTTTTCATTGTATGAGGTGTACTTCAAAGTTGGTCCCATTAGATTTTGAAAAAGAAAATTTTCCCCTGAGGGTAGCAAAATGGAGGATATTGATCGTTCACCCTCTGAAATTTTGTTCGTTAACCGATTCTATCAGGCATAACTTTGTACTGGGTTGTCCGATAGGGATGACTGTTTTTTTATTAGATAGTGTTTACCTCATAGTTGATCATATCCGAATCAGGGATGAAATAATCCACCCCTATGGGTGGAAAACTGGGGGATGATTGATTTTCCACTTGTGAACATTGGCACACATATGTAGTTGACAGATTTCTATTATATATTTTTGTTCACCTACATTCGTCACAATGATAACATCCTATGGAAGGATGGAATTATATACAAAGTGATGAAATAAACTAACCAGAACTACCAAAAATAATTTATGTCATATAACAATAAATAATTAAAGTAAATAATCATGTTGAAAAGGGAAACATTCTCAATTGAATATTGATAGAAAGATTTTTCTGTGAATTGAAAAATCTACGATTAAATTGAAGTTATTTTTTGTGAATGTCTAACAGAAAACAACTACTTTCCCGGCTAGAGCCACGCTGGACATTGAACTACATCTGATAGAAATTCTGAAAAGGCCCTAACTCAAAAGAAAAAATTTGAAATTGGAAATTTGCATTTTCATTCAGATAGTTATTCGATTTTCTATTCCAGTCTTAATTAAGAACTCATAAAGATGAATGAGGCAAAAAAGAATATTTTCCAAAAGAGAGTACTCACCAGAAATCATTCGTAACATTGACGCAGGAGAGACATCGCATTCACTAGGTCTTCAATACATTTTTGTCGACGAAAATCTATTTCACGCTTCCACGATCATCAGGAAGACCGGAAGAAATGGAAAACACATTGTCAGAAAGCAATCTCACTTTGCAAAGATAGAAAAAGTTAGAATCATTTCTTTTGGAGAGACACTTTGAAATTAGTGTTTTCTGACATTAAAACCTGTCATGGGGTATGATAGATTGATTTGTTGAAAATATAAACAGGATGTTCATAAAATCAGATGTGGAATCATCTGCGACTGAAAGATAAACCTTAGTCACTATCTTCCATCGTCAAGATAACCTCTTGTGGAGTATTCATGTTGAAAAGGGAAACATTCTCAATTGAATATTGATAGAAAGATTTCTCTGTGAATTAAGAAATCTACGATTAAAATGAAGTTATTTTTTGTGAATGTCTAACAGAAAACAACTACTTCCCTGGCTAAAGCCACGCTGGACATTGAACTACATCTGATAGATATTCTGAAAAGGCCGTTACTCAAAAGAAAAAATCTGAAATTGAAAATTTGCATTTTCATACAGATAGTTATTTGATTTACTATTCCAGTCTTAATTAAGAACTCATAAAGAGGAATGAGGCAAAGAAGAATGTTTTCCAAAAGAGAGTACTCACCAGAAATCATTCGTAACATTGACGCAGGAGAGACATCGCATTCACTAGGTCTTCAATACATTTTTGTCGACGAAAATCTATTTCACGCTTCCACGATCATCAGGAAGACCGGAAGAAATGGAAAACACATTTTCAGAAAGCAATCTCACTCTGCAAAGATAGAAAAAGTTAGAATCATTTCTTTTGGAGAGACACTTTGAAATTAGTGTTTTCTGACATTTAAACCTGTCATGGGGTATGATAGATTGATTTGTTGAAAATATAAACAGGATGTTCATAAAATCAGATGTGGAATCATCTGCGACTGAAAGATAAACCTTAGTCACTATCTTCCATCGTCAAGATAACCTCTTGTGGGGTATTCATGTTGAAAAGGAAACATTCTCAATTGAATATTGATAGAAAGATTTTTCTGTGAATTGAAAATCTACGATTAAAATGAAGTTATTTTTTGTGAATGTCTAACAGAAAACAACTACTTCCCCGGCTAAAGCCACGCTGGACATTGAACTACATCTGATAGATATTCTGAAAAGGCCCTAACTCAAAAGAAAAAATCTGAAATTAAAAATTTGCATTTTCATTCAGATAGTTATTTGATTTTCTCTTCCAGTCTCAATAGATTTTCGTCGACAAAAATGTATTGAAGACCTAGTGAATGCGATGTCTCTCCTGCGTCAATGTTACGAATGATTTCTGGTGAGAACTCTCTTTTGGAAAACATTCTTGTTTGCCTCATTCATCTTTATGAGTTCTTAATCAAGACTGGAATAGAAAATCAAATAACTATCTGAATGAAAATGCAAATTCAATTTCAGATTTTTCTTTGAGTTAGGCCTTTCAGAATATCTATCAGATGTAGTTCAATGTCCACGTAGCTTTACCGGAAAGTATTGTTTTCTGTTAGCATTCACAAAAATAACTTCATTTTAATCGTAGATTTTTCAATTCACAGAAAAATTTTTCTATCAATATTCAATTGAGAATGTTTTCCTTTTCAACATGAATACCCCACAAGGAGTTATCTTGACGATGGAAGATAGTGACTAAGGTTTATCTTTCAGTCGCAGATGATTCCACATCTGATTTTATGAACATTCTGTTTATATTTTCAACAAATCTAAATAATCATATTATTTAATTGTTAATAGTTGAAGTAATGTGGGTAAGGATTTTGAAAGTATTCAAAAATTAAAAAGATAGTAATTAGTAGATTTCAGCCACAAAAAATTGAAAAATAAAAACTTTTTAACAAAAAATTTAAACCGTCGAAAAATGGGACTGAAGAGCAAAAAATAAAATAAACTTTCTTAGTCTTAATAACTGGGCTCCTAAACTGATGTGAGTAACTAATTTTGAGTCGGCGCCAAACAAACAATCAACGAAGATCATTAAATTACTTCAAAAAACTTATCAAAATGTTACCGCGCATCTCGATGCCATAATTTTACGCTTTACCTCCTAACTCATTTGCTTGTTTGTTTGGCGCCGACTCAAAATTAGTTACTTACATCAGTTTAGGAGCTGAGTTATTAAGACTAAGAATGTTTATTTGATTTTTTGCTTTACAGTTCCATTTTCCATCGGTTTAATTTCTTGTTGAAAAGTTTTTATATGTTTGAAATGTTTGAATCGAAAGATAAGATTTCAGCGGCCAAACAGACGTTACAGTATCCCTATCAGCCATGTAATCGGTCCAATACCTAGTTTCAGTTCCAAAAATCCGCATATCCATATCCCAAAAATTAAATAGGTGGCAATTTCGTGTTCGATTTGCATTCCAAGCAAACTTGCGATGAATTATTCTCGAATTTATCAACTAACAATGTCAGCTGATAAATCTAACACAAATATTTGAGGAAGCTCCCAGTTATTCAACGTGGTTGCATTATCACTATCCAATCAATTTCTCTTCCACACGTTTCTGCTAACTAAACACCACTGTACGTATTCAGGAATTGCACCTAGGAATAACGTGCAATTTGAATACCGGAGTGGTCTGTGTAACACATAGTTACGCATCCAGTGATTCACAGGTGATGTGGCTAGGTAAATGGGGTCCTATTCAAACACAAATTAACACGGGGAAGATTATAACTTCCGACTATTAACTCCAATGGAAACAATTCTAGCAGTTTCGGAATACAAATAGGAACTATTTATTGCCATTGCAACTATTCGGTTTTTATTACTACTAGTTCATGATATAATAATATTAATTACAATCAACTACATTTTTAACACGCTTTTATTAGCTTCACTTATAACAAACAAAAAATGTCAATTTTAACCTATTTATAATTATTGTATCGAGATGAAACTTGGTATGTATATGTAGTTTGGATGACAATACCATAATTTGGTATCTTGGAGCTGATCTGATGATGGAGGCAATAGTGGAACTCTTCAGTGGCTATTAGTAAAATATGGTGAATTTACTGAGGCCGTTCTCAGCATAATTTACAATTCAAAGATATGGCGAATGCACATTTTTCAGCATATTCGCCAAAATAACTTCCATCTCATGTGGATGAATCAATCGAAGAGTTTTTCTCCCGTAGTCTTTTGTAGAAAATTGGACTTAAAAGTTAAAAATAAGATAATACTTTGAAAAAACTAAAAAACACGCTTATAAAGCAATAAGGACTGAAATGTCGAAAATAATAAGAAGTGATCAAAAAGTTTTCTCTTATGTAAAAAAAGTGTATGGTTCTCTTTACCTAATTTTCATAATTATGTAAGATAATCGATGATAGCCAGACGAGCACACGGAAAAACAGGGGGGATAAGTCCCAAAATGGTGTATTGGACATTCTGTGGTGAAATCCATGATCACTTATGCATCTTTGGTATGGTGGACAAAAATAACCCAAAAAAGAGTTGAGCGAGATACAAAGACTTGCCTGCCTCAGCATAACGGAGGCTATGAAAATAACACCAACAGCAGCCATGGAATCACTACTGGTTCTCAGACCGATTGACATAACAATCATGGGAAAGGCAAGAATGGGACTCCTAAGGCTACAAAATACGAGCAATAGATCGGATCACAACAAGATAAAGGAAATAGTAAGAGGCAACATTCTTTAAATGAAACCAATGAACCAATGAACAAACGACAGTGTTGCCAAATTTTCATTTTACTATTGAAAAAATATTATTTCCCAATTTTTTTTATTCCAGGAGGCCTTGATCAGGTTGAAATCCATACTAATTTACATCAGTAACTCATAGTAATAGTAATTTCGTCGATAAGATCAATAACAAATCCTACAGCAGGAATTGAAGTTTTCTGAACGCATTTTTAACGAAAAAATCGTTTTTTTTAAATGGTACCTACCGAGGGCCGTCTTGCCATTCGATAGAGAATTTAATCACCAATTCAACGATATATATATAATGGTCCTTTTTCTTTTTGTTCGAAACTAAAAACGATCAATTATTGAATTTGTACAATATCTTATACAATGCCTACAAATTCCAATGAGTTATCCGTTCAGGTTTGATGAAATGAAAGGTAGCCGTGGAATCATGGAAAACAGTAGGTGATTAATGTCATGTCAAAAGTAAAATACCAATTTTACTTGTCATCCCGTTTCGATTGTAAAAAGTTTTTCTGAAATGGAAAATCATAATCGTTATCCTTGAAACGAACAAATTAATATGATATTGATATACAAAGAATGTCAGAAAAAGGCTGTCAATTGGAGTTGGAGTTGGGCGGTGACATTCTGATAATTTTTTTGAAGTGATTTAATGTTCTTCGTTGTTTGGCGCCTACTCAAAATTAGTTGCTCACATTAGTTTAGGAGCTTAGTTATTGAGACTAAGAAGGTTTATTTTATTTTTCACTTTTCAGTTCCGCATTTCGTCGGTTTAATGTTTTGTTAAAAAGTTTTTATTTTTCAATTTTTTGTGGCTGAAATCCACCAGTTAAATAATATGATTATCTACATTCACTATTTGTTGTAATATAAATTATTTTTGTTGTTCTGGTTAGTTTATTTCATAACTTTGTATATCATTCCATCCTCTCATAGAATATAATGATTGTGACGGATTTAGGAGAACAAAAATAATGACATTAGCAAAGATGATCAACTATGAGGTATTCTCTATCTAATAAAGATAGAATCATCCAAATCGAAGAACCCAGTACAAAGTTATGCCTGATAGAATCGGTTAACGGACCAGATTTCAGAGGGTAAGTGATCAATATCTTTCATTTTGCTACCCTTAGGGGTGGATTTCATCTTTTAAATTCAGATGGGACCATTTTCGAAGTACACTTCATCCACTGAAAAAAGAATCATCGGAATCGGATGTCCCAGTGAAAAGTTGTGCGTGATCATACATAAAAAAAATATACGCGTCCAATAGAGAACCTCCTCCTTTTTGGTTTCGTCGGTTAAAAATGGGCATGATAGTAAATCAATAATAATGGTTTACCTCAACTGCAACGCAGTTGTCGAATGCAATAGAATATTGGAGCAATTTAAAAAAAAAATCATATATATGTGTTCATTCCATTTTAAGTTTTCAGCTATATTCAAGCCCAAAAATTTCGTCTCTCTCTGTTGTTGAATTGAACCATTTACAGATTTCACCAAGAGGCAGTGATCAAAATTAGTCCTTGAATGATTGAATCTTAAAAGCACCGTTTTTCTGTCGTTTAGTACCAGACCATCATCTGAAAACCATTTCTGAGCTATCTGAATTTCATTGGATGCTTTATCAACCGTTGATATGATTTTATTTTTAGTTATCAATAATGATGTGTCATCAGCGTACATTACAAGAGTGTACCCAAAATAGAGCCTTGTGGTACCCCATTAAAGCAGGTTCTAGATACCGACTTTTTACCATTTACCTCTACATAGTGGTTTCTGCCCTCCAAATCACTGACAAACCATACATGAGCTACTCCCCTGATACCATACATTTGAAGTTTTGCAACGAGAATATCATGATCAACCAAGTCAAAGGCTTTACTTAGGTCTAAGAAGATCCCCAAATTTTGGTACAGATTGTCAAGAAACTTTGTGACAGCTTGGCTTGTAGACATTCCCTCACGGAAACAAAACTGATTAGTGTTCAATAAATTCCATTTTTCGAAAAATGTCTCAACTAAATTATTAAAGAATATCTCGATGATAAATTAGAGAGTGAATAGATTGGTAGATACATAATTCATCCATGGCCATCAAGGTCTCCCGATCTCACTTCTTCATATTTTTTTCTATGAGGAAAAGGTGCATGCTCGAAAACCATTTCGAAATATCGATTAATTAGAAAAAAGAGGGATGTGACGAAAACCAAGGTATTAGGTTATAATTCTACTCGGTCCCAATTCATACTGAGGTGAACTAGCTACAAAACAACTCCCAGAACCATACGAACAAAAACATAGTATCTACCAGCACAGGTGTTTATTTACCTACACTGAGAGAAAAACATTCTCGTATATAAATACATTACAGGAGTGTTATGCCAGTGTCCCGAAATGTTTTTCAAAAAATGTTAATGAATAATTTTGTGCATGAACAATAAATTGTTTGGCGATGGAAGGAAGATATCTGGAAATTTGAAGAATTCAGGTTTTCGAATGTTTTTGTAATTTGTTTTTTCTTTATGTTCGTTACATAAATTAGGACTACGTTCAAGGTAACACTATGATTAAAATGTTCGTAGACGGATTTGTATTATTTGATAGTTCAGCAATAATTAATTTTTTTACTCATATTCTTCCATTGAATGATACTGATAGTTATTATGGACATACATACAGAGTCAAATATTAAATTTGCACCAAAAAACTAGTAAAAAACGTAAACAATTTTCAACAAAAATCGATATTCTAGTACAAATAATAAATTGTAACAAATTTCTCATTGAAATATCATTAAAGTAATAAGAGGGAGCGCCTGAGGTGTTTATAAGATACTAGTACTCTTTATGAGGCTAGAATCATTCCAAATCTGAATATTGTTTCTAATTCCAAACAACTTTCCTCAATAAACTTTTTTGATCATGTCAAAAATAAGGGTGGATTATTCTTGATCAAAATTCCTATTTTTTGTTCTCCACTGCTACTGCTACTACTGCACTACACCGTTTGGAAATTTGAAATGTTGACAACTCAAATGCAATTTTTATAAGGAATGAAATTTCCTGACAAATGGATAATAAAAAAAGTTTCCCATATGGTGCAAACTTTTTGAAACTCACTGTATAAAAGCGAAAATGTCAGCTATTTTTATAGTTACTCCTATTGTGTCAGAGTCACCACCAATTTGGCTTGATTAAATCTGAAACGAACATCTGGTGATCCCAGTTACATATTTCACATCCCATTTCCTCATTTTCATACCTTTCAGATTTTCATAAGAGCTCAAGAACTCGTTATCATGTTCGTCAGACTGATTCCTATCCCAATTGAAACTCTCACCCTGCAGAGTCCTTCCAACTTCAACAAACTCTTTGAATATTATTTCTAAGCTGAAACTCCCTCAAAGGCGAATAATACAGGCATTTTGTTGGGTATTCCATAATCCCAGTTTCGCACATGAGCATATGAAAAGAGATAATTAACAAAAACTTGATAAACTGATGGTTCCATTCAGTGGCCAGAAAGTAGGCAAAGCTTCCATTCCATATGAATGAATGAATGATGCGCTTGCATTTGATAATTGCTTTGATGCTCATGCAGAAATGGCTATTTTGATTAAAACTCTGCTTTGCTGTAATTGTGAAACTTCATGCAGAACCGATTCGAATCAAACAAAAATAGGCATGTATCGTGCATTCATTGGTATGCCTGCTTCAGATTTTGCAATTAATGAGCTCGAGGCTAAACACCCCCAAAATGAGCTTTTATCATTCTACTATTGACGGTTATGATATTTGTACGAACCCGGATATACTACGCCACTGCCGTATAGAATGAGCAACCGCATATTTATCTAGAGTGAGTCGGAACTCCAAGGAAAATCAGGAACAATCTGGCGACCTCCAAAAATGTTACGAATGTTTTTGTCGTTATTGACCTATACAGTGCGGCGGGAAGGAGATCAACAACAAAAATCAAATGGTATGGGAGGTCAAGTGGCACATCTTTGAAAATATAGTTCAATTATCTTTTCAACCATCCCATTTTTTTTAAATTTCGTTCGAACGTTTTCTCACAATATACATTTGAAATGTCAAATATAAGTGCGGACCTAAATTGTACCGTTACCTCAATCACTTTTGAACGGTTTGATGTGAAACAACGAGACATGACAGAACCCCGCACCAAATACATGGGAAAATAACTGTGAGTCAATTTTGAAATTTCTTCCGAATATTGTGGTTCAAGTCACTAGTAGTTACAACTTAAGAATGTACCTCGCAGGCCACTCAATAGGTCCATGAGTGCCAATCCACTTTTCTGGGAAGGTGTCATTCAGATGTTCTCTTACAACTTGAGAATTATGAATTGTTGAAAATAGATATCAACATGGTTAGCCAGTGGCAAATCTTCAATGAAATCATCAATTTGATTGATTGACTGTAGATATATTTCCGCAGTGAGTTGTCCGTCGAAAATTATTGGCCCCAAAAGTTTTCCTCCGATAATACCCATCCAGCAATTGGAACCGAATCGCTCTTGAAAATTTCCTTCTTGCATCAGATGTAAATTTTTTTGAGACCAGTACCTTTTATTATTACGATTGAACAGGCCCAAGTTTGTGAATCGAGTTCCATCTGAATAAATAATTCTAAATGGGAAACGTACATCTTCTCTTAGTCTACTCGACAAGTTGAAAATGGTCTAAAATAGAGATACTGCTCTTAAAAGTATGTGTGATAGCTCATTAGATCCGAAATAACGCCTAGAAAAATGTGCCGAAAGCGTGTATTAGCACATAAAAACTTGCAAAAGTTATAAACAATTGAAGATGAAAAAAAAATGGCATTTCGTTTTTTGCCAATATTTCATGAACTATTGATATTTGAGGAATTTCAAAAGAAGGTTCTGAAAGAGGAGGAAATTTCCAATAAAAACTCTCGGAACTATATCTCCATTATTTATAATTTTAATTTAACGCTGAAAATGGGTCTCCGAGCGACATTTTTAGGTTGCGACGCGGCGTCAAAAGCGAGTACGACACATTAATTAATTCATTTAAGGTATTAAATATATTTTTTTTAATTTGAAAAAATTATGGTGTATTCGGAACACTATAAATAATTTATTTCCGTAGGGAATTTTACTCAAAGTTGATTTTTCAACAAGTTAAACTATTGAAAAGGGAAACATTCTCAATTGAATACCCCACAAGAGGTTATCTTGACGATGGAAGATAGTGACAAGAGTTTATCTTTCAGTCGCAGATGATTCCACATCTGATTTTATGAACATCCTGTTTATATTTTCATCAAATCAACGTTAAACGATTGTTAACTAACAAAATTTTCTCGAACTTCTGTCTTAATTGTAAATGAAAAAAAATGTTCAAATAATTGTCCTAAAAATTTTTCGGTCCGTAGAGCCTTTCTTATATACATACTCAACAAGATCACGCCATAAAAGTTGAAAAAATATTCATACTTTGTTTATAAAATTTTTAGACTTGAACAAAAACAAAAAAATCCAAGTAATGTTGTTAAAAAATATATGTTTTTTCTTAATCATCACATTATCGTTTTTTTATTATAACAAGATATAAATCAATTTGCAAAAAAAATTTTCCCGTCATTTGTTGATAAATTTTTTATAAACAAATTGATTATTTCAATATTTTTGAAAATATTTCTTTCACGAATTCATTAAATTACAAATATTATGATTTTTGAAAAAAAAATTCCCTCATAACAATTTTTAATTGTTTATAATCGTTTTTTTATATTTCTATTGTTTAAACAATTAGTTGAGAATTTTTTTCTAAAAATCATAATTGACAGTCCCCTATGAAGACAAAAAATTTTTTTTTTATCAACAATTCCATGTTTATTAACTTACCAATTTGTTATAAACAAACTTTTAACTTGATAAAAAAAAATTAAACTACTAAAATTCATCAAAACAACCATATATAACAAAGTATAGAAAAAAAAAATTCCTAATTTTTTCCAATTCCAATTCCCAAAGTACAATAAAAAATTGTGTTTTTTTTTTAATTTGTTATATATGTTGTTTTTGTAAATTTCAGGAGTTTCAGAAAAAAAATCAAAAAAGTTAAAAATTTGTTTAAAAAATTAGTAAGTTAATAAACAATGGAATTGTTGATAAAAAAAAATTATTTTCGTTACTTTATAGAGGAGTGTTAATTATGATTTTAAGAAAAAAAATTATTTCTTAACCAATTATTTAAACAATAGAAATATAAAAAAAAACGATTATAAACAATTAAAAATTGTTATTGAAGATTTTTTTTTCCAAAAATCATAATATTTGTAATATAATGAAGTTGTGAAAAAAAAATTTCAAAAATATTGAAATAATCAATTTGTTTATAAAAAAAAAAATTTAAAACAAGGAAGGGAAAAAAAAATTTTTTAAAACATTATGATTTTTTATAAAAATTATTATAAACAAAGTATGAATATTTTTTTAACTTTTATGACGTGATCTTGTTGAGTATGTATATAAGAAAGGCTCTACGGACCGAAAAATCTTTACGACAATTATTTAAAAAAAAAATCGTTTACAATTAAGACAGGAGTTCGAGAAAATTTTGTTAGTTAACAATCGTTTAACTTATTGAGAAATCAACTTTATGTGAAATCTACAACGGGAATGAATTATTTATAGTGTTTCGAATACACCATAATTTTTTCAAATTAAAAAAAAAAAGTTATATCTTAAATAAATTAATTAATATGTCGTACTCGCTTTTGACGCCACGCGGGCAACCTAAAAATGTCGCTTGGAGACCCATTTTCAGCGTTAAATTAAAATTATAAATAATGTAGATAGAGTTCCGGGAGCAAGCTTGAAATTTCTTAAATATTAATAGTTTATAAAATATTGGCAAAAAACGAAATTCAATATTTTTTTTCATCTTCAATTGTTTATGACTTTTTTAATTTTTTATGTGCTGATACACGCTTTTGGCACATTTTTCTAGGCGTTATTCCGGATCCAATGAGCTATCACACATAATTTTAAGAGCAGTATCTCTATTTTAGACCATTTTCAACTTGTCGAGTAGACTATCTGTATTCAGTCAAAACCAGTTGCAATAAGTTAATCTTCGGTTGTGGTCGTTATCGTGAAGATGTTGGTGTAGTTGGTACATGAATGATAATTATATTTGTGAAGAATTCTCCAAACGGACGAATAACTTATATCACACTCAGAAACAATTTGGCGAATTGACGCCGTACAATTCACTTCAACATAGGCCAACACGTCCACTTCTTTTTCTTCACTGACGATGAAGTTATTGGCATTTTCTTCTGGTTCATTTCGCATTTTCCTTTCCAGTTTTGGAAAATAATGCCGAGTGGGATGGCGACGTTTAGGAAATCTCTGAGCATAAATTCGAGCTGCATCAGTTGCATTCTTTTTTGCTTCTCCGTAAATTAGCAACATGTAAATTTTCTTGTTTCTAGTATAATTTTCCTTATCAAATCATAAACAACGCAACAAATACATTTTTAAAAGTGACAGCATATTCATCAGCCTATTTGTTTAGGTAGTCCTAGCAACAGCTTCAAATGTTTTTCACGGATAACTAGAATCACATGACTGAGTGCATAAGTATACCGAATACGTATTATTTGTTATTGAGTATGATAGTGAAAATAAAGTGAAAGTGTGTGGTATCAAATTATTCGTATGTGCGAATTTACACGATCCAATAAATTGGTCAATTTTGTGACCTTGAATTTTATTGATAGGTGTAAACAGAAAATTGTCGTCAATTTGAACTTGACCAATAAATTGATGAGTTTAGAATCGTTCTAATTTTTCATCAATTTTTAGTGATTATTTTTCCGACCCAAATATCGACCAATAGAATTGCACCATTCGACGTCACGTGGTACAACCTACATGGTATTATACTGACTATTCCACGCACCTTGGAATTTTCACGAAATCTGACCAATCAAAAACCAGAGACAGCTTGTATTATCGCGAAAACACCAGCTGTCTTTCAATTCTGATTGGTCTATCAGCGTGGTGTTTTCAACGACGTAACCATGGATACGGATCGCAATGCAGAGTTTGACAGTTTGACCAAAAATAGTTGTAGCTGCAAACGTCAAAATGAGTCGCTTCGATGCTACTTCAAACGAAGTAATAAACCAAACTTTTGAAGTAAATATACCCAGTAACACAAAAAAATCAAAATCTTATATATGGAAACAATTTATGACGTTCTGTGCGGAACGCAACTACAAATTAGATGCAGAAAATAGCAACGAAAGATTAGCATTTATTCTAAAAGACTGGGCATTCAATATGCGGAAAATTGATGGTAGTGATTACAAGGAGAGTGTAATTAAAACCATATGGAACACTACTGCAAAATTAGTACAAGAAATATATTTTTGTGAGTATCAGAGACATATTGACCCCTTCAAAGATATAATGTTCGAAGAGGCGAGGGCGGCTCGAGAGAGTGAGAGAAAACTGTTGCGAGCTGTACCCGAAAAAAAGAAAATAAGTTCTGTCGCTATGACTTAAGACGAATATAGAAATATGTGCTTACAAACGGACGAAGACACGCCAGAGGGACTCCAAAAGAAGTTTTCTCACATAGCTGCAGTAGAACTAGCTTGGAGAGGTAACGAAGTGACTTTTTCCAAGTTACATTTTTTTATGGAAGAGACTGACAACAAAGGCTGTTTAAGAATCAGAATTGCATATAACCCGATATTCTCCAAAACCCGCCAAGGTGGTGATAAAAACTGTGCAGATACTAAATGGCTTACTCCAAATAACGGTCATACTATTCAAAATGTTTACAATTTATGAAAATTATAGTCGAGAATAATGTATTATGTTCGTGCTCATAAAAAATTATTTATTGTTATAGGTAACAAATAATAATTAAAACAAATTGTTTATAGTTACAATAAATATTTCATGATTATTATTAAATTTGAATTATTTATTATTATTAAATTTCTTCCTCTCATTCTGACCTTCCACTTTGTTCGTGAAATAGTCTAATAAAATACCACTCGTGATTGAATTTATCTTATAAGTCTGTCTTTTATTTCTAAACTCAACTGAGTTGCTTAAAGAAAACACCACTCGTCCTGCGGACTCGTGGTGTTTTCAAGCAACTCAGTTTCGTTTAGAAATAAATCGACCGACTTATCGCGAAAATTCAGTCACTAGTGGTATTACTACTGATAATTTTTTGAAAATTTTCTCTGGTAGTTGCTATATATAAAAAACAAAACATGATCCAGTCAAATTAACCACACTTCAAACTGACAGGTTGAATTCAATTGTGACAATTGGAGATTTTGCATGAAAATGAGTTGATTTGGAGTTTGTTCTCTGTCCACCATCGATAAAAAAGTCAAAGGAAATGTTCCCATTAATACGGAGAAGGCAAAAAAAAACAGTTTGGAACCAATTTACTACTTTTTTGGGACGGAAAAATAATCCCCCGAATACCACACGAGCTTCAAAATTATCTGGCATTTCCCTCAAGGTTCCCTGCAAACAAATAAAGTCGTCAAGTTTTTCAGGAAAAATCACTCGCGCTTCGCGCTCGTGATTTTTTAACCTGAAAAACTTGACTCCTTAATTTGTTTGCAACGAACCTATCGGGAAATACCCGATAATTTTGAAGCTCTTGTGGTATTATAAGTGACAATTTGCAGTAACTTTCGGCCATGAATTGGATGCCTGCTAGAACAGAGATTTTCAGGTTATATGTTATTATTTACGCGATTTCACATACCCTACCCTAACCGCGAGAAAAATGATAGTGCGAAAAAAAAACATAATTTACGTTGCATTACATTCGCAGCAATGTGCATTGCTGAATATAAAAGACAGAGATGTAGAAGATGGTGGATTAGATCTTGGATTGAGAAAAGAGGGAAAGGAAACTTGACATTAGTTCACGAAAAATTCCTGAGTGCAGATCCTAATCAATTCAAACGATATTTAAGAATGGATCAGAGTCAATTCAATAGGCTATTGAATAATATTCGGAACTTTTCCTATAGTTGAACCATTTCTTGTCAGTATGTTGGTATTCCTGAGTAAAAACTGTTGCCAAAATTGACCAATAAATTGTCAGGTGTAAATATAACCCATATTGGTCAATTTTATTGTTCAATTTGTTGATCAATTTTATTGGATCGTGTAAATTCGCACTAAGAAAATGATCTTTCACAAAAAGCCGCCGAGCCACCCCCTTTTCATTCGAAAAAATCAAGTTAACTGGAAAAATTCATATTTGCGACTCTTTAATAATTCTTAAAACGACTGTGAAGTCATAAGCCTCAAGTCGTATTTCTCCTATGTTACTTGATCAAGAATGAAGCGATTTACACGATCCATGGCATTCTGGATCGAAAAATAAAGATTGGAATAAAAATGACTCTATTTGCCAAATATCGACAAGTGAGGAGTTGTTGGATTTAGAATGTCATTATCGATCGAAATGAGTGAAAATATATAGGATGTCCCATTTAAAAATCGAAAGTTGGGGTCATTTCCGTTGAAACATGTAAATTGAACTATCATACACAACCCCCAAATTTAGTTTTTCTATCTTCAATAATTAAAAAGTTATAGGGGTGATCCACCTTAGAGAATCACCCGGTATATGAAATTGCATATCCTCTACCAGATCCTGCTACCTGAGGTGTGAAACTGACTGTCTAGACGATCACATAAAAAAAAAAGGATGATGAAAAAAAAAAAACAACCAGATATTTTAACAATCAAATAAGACCGTGGGGAGGGGAGAGGTCGGTTACAGCTTGTGAGATCAAATCACAATTAAATTTCAACGGAAATTTGGAAATCTCCTTCCACCCAATGTTACTTAGGTGTCCAAAAAAGAAATAGCGACAGTCCATCGGGCAAAGAAAAGACCGCCCACACTGTTTTTCCTTGACTCTCTCCTATTTCAATGAGTAGCTATTAGGAACAAAAAATTCCCCTGTCGAAAAACACATTAACATAACGACGCGGCTAACCTCCCGAATCGAGCATATCACTCTCAAGGTCCCATCCGTTAGCTCCGTGTATTCTTCCCTAGACGCGGTCATGATTCCGTGGGGAAAAGCTTTATTTCGTCGCACAATGAAACAGCTCTCCAGCTGATTTCGCAGACATGGAACCAAAGCAGTGATAAAACATAATGACGAGAACAGATCAATAACCACAATTACGGAATTATCAGAATGATTGTTCCCATGATATTGATCCCACACATGTGTATAATAATGATATCCGACTTCAATCGCGTAGGATGTTTTGCTTCATCTACGATATTATTGCAGTAATTTCGTTTCACGAGTTGTGCCTCATTAGGCTTCATAAAGGATTCCAGCAAGTTCTGAGAATATTTTGTTGAGTTTATATCATCCAAATTGGTTCGTTTCGCTGCCAACCCACTCAGCGATCAATATTAAATTACGTTCAGGAGGGCTCATGAGTATGTGATATATGTCTATAATTTAATGAGAAACAAGTCATTGTAGTAGGAGCTCAGGCGGAATACAATGAATCTAGCTCCCTTACAATCGGTAAACGTATTCCGACAGATGAGGAGGAGCGTATCATAGTAACGAGAGAATAATTCAGAATCTGCATTTCATAGTCTGATTAACAAGTTAAAAAACGGGTTAATTCTTGTTCCTGGTCCTAAAAATATGTGCGATAGCTAATTCGATTCAGAAAAAAAATTTATCTAGAGCATTTATTGGCATATAAAAAATTGCAGTTGTTATTAACAAAATAATATGAAAAAAAAATATACGAAGTTTTTCATTAATAACTAAAAACTATTGATATTTAGGAACTATCAAAAAAAGATCCCTAAAGAGAAGGAAATTTCCAAAAAAAAATTTGTACTCCAGAATTCTATCTCCATTTTTAAAATTTTTTTAACCGAAAATGCAACACCGCTGGGACAGTAAATCACACAAAATAATTTTTTTATAGTATTAAATATCAATTTAAAAATTTGAAAAAATTATCAGAACACTTGAATAAATCAAGCCCTATTGGAAAAAAAATTATGCCGATTTTTCGATAAGTTATACGATTGTTAATTAACTAAGTTTTATCCAATCTCTGTTTTTATAAAAGTCGACATAAAAGTTTAAATAATTGACCTATACCCTAACAACACAGGGATGTCCTAGGTATGTCCTTTTTATGTACCGCGGTACAAGGACATGATTGGGACATCCAGGGGATGTCCCGCAGATGTTGTCCAGAGGACATCCCATCTGGTATATCCATAGGTTGTCCCATTCATGTCCCTGGTTTTTCTGATATCCATTATCATATATAAGAATCGTCGAAACTCATCAAAATGTTCATTTAAAATTCAAAGTTGATATTTTGTTCTGAAAATTTTTTTTTTCTTCTGGAAAATAATTATTAAGAAAATGAAAATATATCTCAGAAATTTCTGGGAAGTGACCATTTCGCAAGCAGAAAATTATTTATGCATAATATACCCTTAATCTAAATTCTCAAATTATACACAAATCCCAAACACAATTGCATTTCGGTATCTGTGGTTTTGTCCTGTTTGGCTTTGGCAACATTGTTTGAATTATTTGGTGATCTGCCAACAAGTTAACCTCACTTTGCATAATCTTCAAGTTTCTAACTTTTCTTTGTTCGATGTAAAAAGATTAGCAGCATCCTTATTGTGTTTGACGATTTTTGTGAGCATTTGAAGCATTTTATCAGTAATAGTGTTGTGTATATCATAGTTGAGAAATTGAAATAATAAGTTGAGTTTAAGGTTGGTAAAACAATAATGATCAAAATATTGAATGTAATCTTGTGGATCAAAGACTTGATTGTTCCAATGGTATGTTTATTCTATTCTGAATATTATGTTTATAGTATATTTATTAATCTATTATAGGTACATATTAATATAATGGATCGTAGGAGAAAGGTATCCTCAAGGCTTGAGAAAAAAAACAGTGAGCAAAAATTATAAAAGGACAAAAAAACTTGGAAGACAAAATGAAGAATCTTAAGAAGCTTCTAGTGGGCCTTCTACTAGTCCATTAAGGGCTGTAAATGACGATATTCATGTAACATTACCTTCTAGTTGTTCAAAATTATCATGTTGGGAACTTCCATGAAAATGTTGAAAATTCAAATGATAACATAAATTCAAAGTTAACTAATGGGCCTTGACACACAACATGACACATGCAGCAATAATACTTGGTGAGTATTTTTATCTATTATTGTAAATCCCAAAAGAGCTATAACATGATATCTGTATTAGTAATTTTTTTCATTGTCAATTCAATCTGCAATAATATCTTTGTTACAGCATCTTCTGAAGCCATTGGCAATAAAAAACAGATTGAAGAGACTTTTCAGGAGGATCAAGGAGAGAAGCCACAGAGAAAAATATAATGCAATGCCTGCAATAAATGAAACACCCTAAAATGTGAACAATTTTCAACTGATTCACCTAGTCTTTTTTTGTTTATTTTTTATTTGAATTTATATTATACACAATATGACATAATTAATTTCTGAATTAAACTCGTTTTGTGCTGAGAATCTTATTTGGATTTCATTTTTTCCATATTTTCCATGAAATTTTTCAAATTAAATAAATGAAAGAAAATGACATATGAGGACGTCCAGGGGATGTACCATATATCCCAGGGATGTCCCTGGGACATCCCTAGGGTGTCCCTTTGATGTCTATTGTCGGGACTTGGTACATCCCTGGGACGTACCAAAAGGACATCCCTTGGATATCCTTTTTGTGGAAAGTAGATGTCCCTTGGCGTCCCTAGTATGTACCATGTCCCGAAAAGGATATCCCAGGGACGCCTTGTAGAAATAAGGACGCCCGGGTTAGGGATGTACTTGTGTTGTTAGGGTAATTTTTTTGCTTCTTGGAACCCTTCCTATATATATATATATATATTTATATAAATATATATATATATATATGAATGGAAAGAATATCGAGGGGACTGGTAAACAAAATGGAAGAAATTTAGCTCAGAGAGCTATGTCCATTAAATTTCTTCTATATATATATATATATATATATATATATATACTGAACAAATCACGGATAAAGTTTTTAATTTTAATTTTTTTTATAATTTTTTTAAATGAACAAAAACTGAAATATTAAAAAAATGTTGAAAATTTTGTTGTTATTATACACCTGTTTTTGCATCTAACAATGGCATTAATTAACGTGGGAAAAAAAATTCACGTTAGTTGCTGAGAAATTAAACAAATAGACAAGTATAATATTTAAAAAAAATTATTTCTTACCATTTTATTGTCAAGACAAAATGATGATTTAAAAAAAACTTTAAATAATTCTTTTAGTTGTTTATAATGGTTTTTTTTAATATTTTGTTCGCTTAAATGATTAATTGAGGAACATTAGTTGCTTTAAAAATTGAAATTGGTATTTCTCTATAGGTTAACAAAAACAAAAAAAAATTATATCATTAATTTAATTGTTTATCAAGTTAACAATTCGTTATGAACAATTTGTGACTCTCGGTTTATTTTTTTCCTAAAGTAAAAAAAATACCAAAACACCCATATATAACAAAGTACTAACAAAAAATGTCTTGAATTTTTTATAACATTTTTGAATATTACAATTCCATTCGGTACTTTGTCATATTTGGCTATTTTTGTTCATTTTTTTTAATTCCAGGAAAAAAATAAACCGAGGGTGACAAATTGTTATAACAAATAAACAATGAAATTATTGATAATTTTTTTTTGTTTACCTATAGAGAAATGCCAATTTTTAAAGAGAAAAACATTTCCTAATTAATTATTCAAACAAACAAAATATAATAAAACCGATTATAAACAATTAAAAAATTTATTTGAAGTTTTTTTTTAATCATCATCAACAATAAAATGGTAAGAAAAATGTTTTTTGAATATTATACTTTTCTATTTGTTTATAAACAATTTCTTAACAAATCACGAGAATATTTTTTTCCTACGTTAATTAATGCCCTTGTTAGATGCCAAAATGCAAAAAAAAATTAACATTCATTTAATATTTAATTTTTTGTTCATAAAAAAAAATTATAACAAACAAAATATAAAACTTCAATAAACTTTCATAACGTGATCTTGATGAGAATAAAAAAATGTTTAGGTCAATTATTTAAACTTTTATGTCGACTTTTGTAAAAACAGAGATGGGATAAAAATTTGTTAATTAACAATCGCATAACTTTTTGAAAATTGACATAAAAATATTTTTTCAACGGGGCTATGTTATTGGCGCATATCTCTGAAAAATCCTTGCTTATTCTGTTCGTTAATATATATTGAAGAAACAACGGCCATAGAATCTCAATCTAGAAATATTTCTCAATAATACTTCATTATCAATAACTCTGCAAAAATCGTTCTATCCATCGCATCTGCGCGCAGTGTCCCAAAAGAGATTTATATTAATAATAATAATAATATAATAATAATAATATTTTATTCAGTTTGAGCAATACAATAATTATATAAGGCAATATAGATAAAAGAGTAAACTTAACTAAACAAAACGATGGGTAAGAATACATTAAACTTACAGCTAAGTATATATAGGTACATATAATTTGATCAGTGCACCCATTAAGACCGTACACTGACCAGTATTGAGATTTTATATATATATATATATATATATATATATATATGTTGTACATCTTTTATTCATCGTGTGTATATATATATATATATATATATATATATATTATATATATATATAATTGTTTTTTTTTAAATTTTAAAATTTTTGTTTTTGTTTTTTTTTTGGTTTTTTATTTTTAGAATTCGATTTTTTTTTTAATGTCTTCGGCATCAAGAGTTTCGATATATCCTTTAAGAATGATGGTGAGTTTAATTTTCTTATATAGGTTTTATACATTTCTGGAAAAAAATTAAATAAAAAAATTGAAATTGAAAACTCAAACTCGGTATATCTGTTTTGAAAATTACAGAATTCTACTGTGGGACAAACTAGGATTTTTGAGAACTAAAAATATGGATTGTCTTGATAACGGATCCGTAAGAATTTTGAGCCTATCTTGGCCCCTAATATTATTTTTCGCAAAACTCGGTATATCCATCGCTCCGCGCGCGCCGTTTATGTCACCCCATGAGAAATTTCAGACTAACACCCAGTATATCTACAGATCGTGGAAATTACTGAATTCTACTCCAATAATTACGGAAGATACGACGGTGTTTCCATGAGAAGTGGGACACACTGTATATTATCTGATGAAATTGTCATTACTGAACACAGACTATGGTGGTTACATGTTGACCATACTCCACGTTACGCCTTGTATATCAACAGTAACACTGTGTGAATATGATTGGATGGACATTGTGTGATGGACGTTTCCGATCCAACAACTAATTAGTGATAGTTTTCATCACGCTAACCTCAACAATCACCCTTCAGGCCCGGTTGTTCAATCAAGGATGACCAAGTAATTGGGGTTGAACCAGGATTACCAATTTTGTTCCAGTTGCTCAATACGGGTTTATGAGATAAACCTAGTTTAACAATGGTTTGAGTCAATCTCATGAATGCGGGGGTTTAAGGAGATAATTTGCCGATTCTAACCTATTTGATTGCTTGACATTTCAATAGACATTGACTATTCCGAAAATTATTGTGTTGATTAATTTTGTTTCATACCCGACTGCAAAGATGTTCGCAGATATAACAGATTGTAGATTTTTTGAATTTTTTGATATTATTGCCCCAAGAAGAAAGAGACACGTATTCAGATAACGTACCGTAATATCCGGTGAGTTTAACCCAGCTGGATGACTTTGGCTCATTTTGTTAGACATTATTAATTATACAATTTAAATATTGCCTTCTTTAGCCTGTTTTTTTTGTCAGATTGATTTTTCGAGATTTTTATTATTGTATATAATACCTATATAATATGTATTATATACGTGCAAAACTGTATTCCATTCAGGAGTCAATTGCAACCAAATTCAACTCGCACAAAATTTGTCTGCAACTAGCAAAATGTTTTTTACCACATTTAATTGAAAATGATGATTAAAAATGAAATATGTTTTAATGGACAAATTTCTTTTGGTGATTTTTTCCGTCAGCTTACTTTGGCGTATGTAGGTACATGCTATAAAGAAAAAATCACGCAAAATATACCTAAGCCTTGGGTCAAAGCCAACCCTCAATATGCGGGTGACTGCACAACATGTTTTTTGTTATATCCATACACAAAGTCTTAATGATAATTTGACATAGTTAATTTGAAAGAGTAGTCAAAGAACAATTTTAACCAATTAATTTTTACAAATTCATCGTAGACATTCTTTGAATTTAAGTAATCCAAACCCAAATTGGCCAAACCTTTGGAAGGAAAAAAATTTTTAATAAAAAAAAAACCCTAAATGACTACAAAGGCAAAATCGTAACAAAAAAAAAACTTCAAAATAAGAATCAAATCTTGATTTCTCATACCAAAAACGTTTGTTATAAAAAACTGGAATTAAATCATCACAATTGCAGAATGAGAAACTACATGATCTGTTATCAGGAATCTCTAGCAAATGTTGATTTACTGTTGGTTGATGAGTTATGTGTATCAATTTCAACTTGATCGTGTTTGTAAATCCACAAAATTTGCTTTGGACAGAGCCCAAGTAGAAATTTTGTCTTTCATTGTTAAAGTGCTATTCCTTTTTTTTGAGACCTCCGCAGATGGTATTGTAATCATTACACAACACCTTCAATTTTTGCGAATTAGTAACTGCGTCCATTTTTTTACATTCTACATTATCTTGGAATTTCTTTACTGGTGAAATGAGAATGTTTTCCCCACCTTCATTGAAATTATGCGTCATTTACAACCAGCGAAATCAAAAAGGAGGACGTTCTCTAGTCCACGCGTATATATTTTTTTTTAACACCGACGAAATCAAAACGTAGGAGGTTCTTTAGTCGTCGGGTATATTTTTTTTTAAGTATGACCACGCATATCTTTCCACAGAATAATTCGATTTCGATTATTCTTTTTTCATTGGATAGGGTGTACTTCAAAGTTGGTCCCATTATAATTTGAAAAGAAAAATCCTCCTCTAAGGGTAGCAAAATGGTGGATATTGATCGTTCACCCCCTGAATTTTGGCAGGCATAACTTTGTACTGGGTTGTCCGATTTGGATGATTCCTTCTTCAGTAGATACTGTATATCTCATAGTTGATCATATCTGAATCTGGGATTAAATTATCCACCCCTATGGAAAGAAAATAGGGGATGATTGATTTTTCACTTGTGAACATTGGTACACATATGTAGTTGACATTGACAGATTGCTATTGTCATTATTTCCGATCTCCTACATCCGTCATAAAAATAAATTCCATAAAAGGATGGAATTACATACAAAGTGATGAAATAAACGAACCATAACTATCAAAAATAATTTATAATATACAATGCTTGTCTGAAGTCCGTTCCCCCCCTACTAATTTTTGAACCACCTGGTATATCGCAACGAAATTTGGAGGAAATAAAAAACAACTTTTTCATGCAAAAATCACAGCTGGAAGTACCAAAATGGAGGCTGAGCGCGATCTTCAATAATTTTTTAAAATAGAACAACCCGTATATTATTCCATTTTCGAAATCTGCTCATAATTCTCAACAGTTTTCTCCAATACACTTTACTCCTAAATTCAATTGTTTTCGAAATATTAACGTTTGAAAAGTGATAGTTTGGTCATTTCAAACCCAACCAAATGTTGCTTTCAATCAAGTTTGCATTGGAAAAAATCGTTGTCGCGGTAACATCTTGTTTACTGTCAAACTGAACTGCTAACTGTCAAATAGTCCGTTGAGCGCCTAAATCCTTTTATGAAAAGTGTGATCATGGCTCGTAGTTTAGACGATAAATTTAAAGCAGTTTTGATATTTGGAGAAGCTGGAAGAAATTATCATCTAGCAGTCTGTATGTTTAATGATAGATTTTCCAAGAATACTATTTCGAGGTCGTTTTTGCGTAAAATTTTGAATAACTCCAAGCAACTGGTACGCTGGAAGATGCTCCATGTTGAGGTATGCAGCTCTTTCAGGAGAAAACAAGGTAGAAATTGTTTGCTGACATGGTAATCAATCCGACTCAGTCGACGTCTGCAGTTGCTGAATCCTGTGGAGTAAGATCCATAAGTGTCCAAAGAGTCCTGAAAAAAGAAAAGTTCCATCCCTATAGAATGAAAATCCTGCATGCTCTCACGGAGGATGATCCAGACCGGAGGGTTGAATTTTGTGAGTGGTTAACAAGAACAATTGAAGGAGAACGGCGCTTCCAAAAACGTGTATGTTTCGCAGACGAATGCACGTTTTATCTTAATGGAAAAGTCAACAAACAGAATGTACGATACTGGAGCGATACTAATCCGCATATATTTAGAGAGGGACATACCCAGATTCCTAAAAAGGTGAATGTTTGGGCGGGGATTTTGGGCAATCGTGTTGTTGGACCGATTTTCAGTTTAAACCGGAATGTCACTTTTCAAACGTTAATATTTCGAAGAAAATTGAGTTTAGGAGTGGAGTGTATCGATGAAAACTGTTGGGAATTATGAGCAGATTTCGAAAATGAAATAATATAAGGGGTGTTCTATTTGAAAAAATTATTGAAGATGGCGCTCAGCTGTGATTTTTTCATAAAAAAGTAGGTTTTTATCTCCCATGTGAGCCCTCCAAATTTAGTTGCGATATACCAGGTGGTTCAAAAATTAGTAGGGGGGGAACGGACGAGCACTGTATATCAATAAATAATTAAAGTAGATAATACTATTATTTAACTGTTTATAGTTGGAGTAAGGTGGGTAAGTAAGTATTCTGTAAGTAATCAAAAATCAAATAGGTAGTAATTAGTAGATTTCTGCCACAAAAAAATTGAAAAATAAAAACTTTTTAACAAAAAATCAAACCGACGAAAAACGAACTAAAATGAAAAACATTAAATAAACCTTCTTAGTCTCAATAACTAAGCTCCTAAACTAATGTAAGTAACTAATTTTGAGTCGGCGCCAAACAATCAACGAAGATCATTAAATAACTTCAAAAAAATTATCAGAATGTCACCGCGCATTTTACGCCTTACCTACTTCATTTGCTTGTTTGTTTGGCGCCGACTCAAAATTAGTTACATTAGTTTAGGAGCTCAGTTATTGAGACTAAAAAGGTTTATTTCATTTTTTACTTTTCAGTTCCGTATTTCGTCGGTTTAATTTTTTGTTAAAAATTAGTTACATTAGTTTAACAGCTTTGTGATTGAGAGTAAGAAGGTTCATTTAATTTTTTGCTTTTCAGTTCTGTTTTTCGTCGGTTTTATTTTTTGTTAAAAAGTTTTTATTTCTTTGAGAGACGCCGAATAATTTATAGAATACACTTGCCTTTTTTTCGATCAATTTTTCTTTATACTTTTGACAAAACTATGAATTCTTAGGTTTGATTCAATGTTGATGTTTCTGAACGGTCTAAATGATGGTACAAGCGAAAAAATGTGTTGCCAACCTATGAAAACAACGAATTAAGGAATCCAGGATTAATTTTTCATTGAAAAATGCATAACGTCCTAATCCATAGTCAATTAATAATCCGAGTTTAGATAATCAACGGTTTAAACTCGCATTGAACAACCCGAATAAAGCAAACACATAAAAAGCAAAATGAACCAAAATATCCATCGAATTTCATGTCATGGTTGGATACATGACAAATTTCGAGCCCGTCGGCACTGTTTCGTGCTACAACACCGAAAATGAAACAAGGCAAATATTTGAACAACAAACTCTCTACTGTACCAACTAGTAACGTATGTATGCAAGCGATATGAATACTCTAGGTGACAAACGGACCATGGCGGCCTATTATTGTTCAGCACATATTCCGAAGAGTAATTAGATACATAACGTGGGTGGTTTTGATGCAATGAACGATTATGGGGGGAGTTTTGATGCAATAAACGATTATGGGGGGATTTAATCATTTCAAATTTAAACAAATTTAAATTTTGTAAATATTGTACAAGGTTGCCAAGACCAGTGTCGGATAATTTTTTTTTTTTCAAAGATGTCAAACTCACGTTGTTGGATATTTCCAAATGTCGATCATATTTCATATTTAAAATTTTATAATAATAAATATTCTCAGGGGTATTACCGATAATTTTCTGTAATATTGATGAATTGCAATCTGAATTGAAGCGACGAAAAAATAAACTGAAATGCAAAAAATAAAATGAACCTTCTTAGTCTTAACCCTTTGTTGCCTAACTAATCAAAAACATAAGTATGTTATACTCTGTATATAGAGCTTGGAGAAAAATAATGAATTGAAAGAAGATATTCATTGAGAAAGATCACATTTAAAACTATGAAAAAATCAAGTATTAATATATAAATTCATATTACGGGAAAGTTCCAATATTCCAATAAGTATTGAGATCAATGAACCTCAATATTATAAAAATAACAAATATCTGTTCTGGGGACGAAAATATACTTATATACCACACGTGGGATGTAAGGAACTTTGAAACAAGGGTTCCTAAAATAAACAAACAAAGAAAATCGTACATAAATATCAACTTCAGTGAACTAGGAGTTTATAGGCAAAATAGATTACCTATTTATATTCGACCCCAAATAAAGACACAGCTGCATCATAGCAGGAGAGACAGTGTAATTATAGTTGAAAATAAAACAAAGACAACTCGTACATGAAATTATAATCGGTTTTAGAATTACCTTCCAGGAAGGAACACGAAGATATATAAACGACAAGTTATTGACTAATTGAATTATTTTTCTATAGAAAATATAATTTGGTGAACGCAATAACTTATCGGGGTGAACTAATTAGTTTGCCCTTTCTACACTTGTATAGATTTTCCTGATTATATTTTCATTTTCAGACTGTGGAAGGTAACCCAAAAAACATGTCAAGAAAAGAGGTCAATTCATTCGGGTATTCCTTTTCATCCAGTATGTAACTTATGATGCGTATCGGCATATTAAATTGAGATAATTTCGGTCAGATAGATGAAAATCTTTGATAGAATTTCAAGTTATATTCAGATACAAACAAGTTCAATATGTCAGTTATCAGGACTCACACTGATGAGTTTGTTTGCCAGTTTATAAGAAAAAAAAACAACTTCAACATCGTAGCTACAAAGAAAACGAGTCGATCTACATACACTGATATGTATTCAGCAGAATTCATCCGAATTTCACCATTTGCACCAGAAGTAAATAAATGAATAACTTCATGGGATTTTTAAAGATTAAACTATAAAGCACTTAATTAAAATATTTACCAGATAAATTATCGGTACTGAACCAAGAACCGTTTTAGTGAGGTGATCTTCGGACCAAGAGTATATATATATATATATATATATATATATATATATATATATATATAGGGTGAGACTGCATATTTTTTCTCTTTGATGGTATTGTGTACCAGGTTTTATATAATGAACATTTTTCCACATTCATACTCTACATTCCTTAAACTGTAATTCAACTAATCTGATGAATATTTCTTCATTTCATTAGATTTTGATAGTTTGCTTGTTCTAAAAAGATTTTATACAATGATTGATGCTATACAATGCTTCTGATTGAGAAATTTGATAGTATATTTCCAAATTCAGTAAAATATTACAGTTTGTTGTTTAAAGAAAGAAAATAATTTCAATGATAATTGTTTTAACCAAGATAATTGACCTTTGTGTACTTTGATAAGTACAAAATTTCAGATTATATTGATGAAGCACAAAAAGAATTTATTAAAATATATTGGTACATTTGACTATGCTACAATTGAGTGAAAATACATTGTTTATTGCCTTAAAATTATAGAACATTGTAACTGATATGATATTGATTTCTGCTATGGTCTTACTGCTATTTTTATACTCATATTTTCTGGTGAATTCATATGAAATGGTTTTATAAGAAATTATTGATTTATGGATTCGTGTAATTTTTTTGAGAATTGATCTTAATTATATCTTTTAAATTTACAATTATATTATTATTTAATTTTTTTGAAACTTCGAGATATGACCGAGTACATAGGTTAGAACGGACCTCAATCATATACTGAGTGAATTACTTGAACAGACCGCTCTCCGAGTAATTCTAGTTGTCAGCTTTCAGTTTCACAACACTCTGTATAGAACCTCCATAGGCTTTTTAAGACATGCTTTTGTACTGTCAAATAGTGTGAAAAAAATTCAGTATTGAGTGGAGTGAACCAAAATAATACCAGTAAATTGCAGTATAGTTATACATCATTAAGCGGTATTTGTAAAATCCATATATCTGGGTTTTCTGAAGTGTTTCTTTTGTAAAAGTAAATGTGAGGTTCGAAAAACAATTGGCTAATTAGAGTGTGGTTTCTAAATAAATAACACCCTGTATAGGTCATAACAATGGTTGGTCAGATGTGGGGTATTTACTTCTCCGAGTGTCCCCAGTCATAACAAGTATTCCAATTTGACCAATTCTATTGAAATGATAAAATGAGTATATTGAAATAATTTTAGATTTTTTGAGACATTTTTTCTAAAAGAGGTGGTATTTGAAGTACCGGCAGGCATTTGGAAGAACCCTCAAATGGTAATATTTTTTTTATATAAATTAAAAAGGCTTCTTACGATTATACAAAATATTGGAATCAATCAGAAATAGTTTTTTATTGAATGATAAGGTTCGGCATACTTTACACAATTAGTACTACATATTGTTTATCATCGGGTAAATCCTCAAGTGATTCCCCCATTGATCTTTTGGAGTTCTGCATCTGTTAGAGGTATATTCTTTTGATACTTATCATGAATTATTTCTTCTGGTGTCGACTGAAACACCATAAAGGAGCAAAAACAATTGCACTATTAAAATAAACATACCTCTTATGCTCCATCTATTTCACCGAATTGTAACCTGACTACTTCAGAGTATGGTACCAAAAATAACCATTATACAATAGAGCTACTCTTCACTCCATAGAATAATTCACCACATTCGTTTACGAACGTTTCCTCAAGTGAATAGTGCAACTATACTCATTAACAATTTCACCCAACCGATAAGTTATGAAATGAACAAGGCATTGTGCTGTTCTCTAGCGGCAACTCAATCACAGTGACTATTCAGGTATACTTCAGAGTACCGTCCGGCTGGGAGAAGCTTTAATGGTAACATATAATTTATATGAATGAAAATAAATCCGGTACTTCAGAGTACCGTCCGTCATCAAAACTCTTACTCTGTCAATTTGTGGGCAGTTGCAAGATGAACCATTTCCAGTACATTGTGATCCATGTAATATGATAGTTGATTAATCAGGTTGGTCTTTTTGTGAAGAGAGAAAGTTATAAAATGAGTTTTTGTAATATTCAAACTAAGTAAGTTATAATCCAGCAGTGCTTTATTTTAGTTAGATTTGGTTCTGATGTAGCGTAAACTTCTTTCCGAGAGTCATCAGCATAAGAGATTATGGATGCTTTCTACAGAATCACAATTGCGAGTGTGGCTTTTTATAGTCCCCCACTCCCTGTTAACTTTGGAACGGTTTGACATAGAACAACGGGACTAAAACTATTTTGAATAATATCATCGATATTACTCTTTGAAATAGAAGATATCGTAATTACTCGATAGATGGAGCGGAAGGGTACATCAACTCAGAAATTCAGACATAACAATATAACAATGTCGAGCTCATTCGAAATGCCAATAATGTTATACAAACGATTACCATGCCCCTTCTATATGGAGTGGTATTGTTTTATCCCAATTACAGGTCAAGATGGTTCAAAGCTATAATGCTTTGCTGACCTTAACAAATTACCACTTTTTATGTTGTTATTCCTCCATGATATTCTGAAAGTATCAGCTGAAGATGGAGTCTCAAAGCTCCGACACATGTCCCTTTAAGTAAATTTCGTGGAGATGATTTCGTGTACTTCATTTCATCATACATCATCTCCACTTTGAACAGAAAGGACTTCTACCTTCGTTTTGATAACAATGTCTTTCATTTCAAAAAGTAGTATCGGTGATATTATTCAAAATGGTTTGCGTCCCATTGTTTTATGTGGAACCCTTCAAACGTTGAAAGGGGGCACTGTAAATACAGATTTATACACTATATAACAGAAAAGGAAATCTTTCTAGCCCCAAAGTGCAGTATAAAAAGATTTCAGTCAATATTCTCCACGGATAGGCTATATCCAGTTTATCCACGGTTACATTCCTGAATAATTTCAAGAGCAACATATATTCCCCACCTAATTCAAACGCAAAATCGATGTACAATGGTACATGAGACCTATGTGGGAAGAAAAGGTGGATCATTTTGTATGCCCCGAAAGAATAATCCAATTTCGATGCTAATGCTTGTGCGGGCATACCCAAGAGATTGTATCTCTCCAGAAAAAGGTTTTTGAAAGCATCGTAACAGGATAAGATTCTCGTTGTCTTATTCATAACACTGAGCAAAACAAATCACCTGAGATTACCGTGTCTCATTTTCTGATGATGATCCAGTGTGATGTAGCGAAATTCGGCCAGTGAGATGAGCGTGAGGAATAATTATATTGTTTTTAATTTCAACTTTTTGTATATGATTATCTTCAATACTGTATACAGTGTGTCCAGCTTTTCATGAATACACCCTAGTATCTCAAATGTTAATAATGCGATTTTCTTGAAATTTTGGTGGTGATTGTATGTTAGAAAAATGAAGTATTTGGCATGGCGAACATTCTTATCTACCATTGGCGTGCGGTATTGGGGAAGGGGGAGGGTAAAGAAGGATATTAGGACTTATTTTAGATCACTTTTTCTTATCAGATTTAGAATCAGCTTCCCCAAAAACCCCATAAATCTTTTTTTCGAAATCTTGAGAGCTGATTTGTTGAGAATATAAACAGGATGTTCATATAATCAGATGTGGAATCATCTGCGACTGAAAGATAAACTTTAGTCACTATCTTCCATCGTCAAGATAACCTCTTGTGGAGTATTCATGTTGAAAAGGAAAACATTCTCAATTGAATATTGATAGAACGATTTCTCTGTGAATCCACGATTGAAATGAAGTTATTTTTTGTGAATGTCTAACAGAAAACAACTACTTCCCCGGCTAAAGCCACGCTGGACATTGAACTACATTTGATAGATATTCTGAAAAGGCCCTAATTCAATAGAAAAAATCTGAAATTGAAAATTTGCATTTTCATTCAGATAGTTATTCGATTTTCTATTCCAGTCTTAATTAAGAACTCATAAAGATGACTGAGGCAAAGAAGAATGTTTTCCAAAAGACAGTACTTACCAGAAATCATTCGTAACATTGACGCAGGAGAGACATCGCATTCAATAGGTCTTCAATACATTTTTGTCGACGAAAATCTATTTCACGCTTCCACGATCATCAGGAAGGCCGGAAGAAATGGGAAACACATTTTGAAGAAGCAATCTCACTTTGCAAAGATGGAAAAAGTTAGAATCATTTCTTTTGGAGAGACACTTTGAAATTAGTGTTTAATGACATTAAAACCTGTCATGGGGTATGATGGATTGATTTGTTGAAAATATAAACAGGATGTTCATAAAATCAGATGTGGAATCATCTGCGACTGAAAGATAAACTTTAGTCACTATCTTCCATCGTCAAGATAACCTCTTGTGGAGTATTCATGATGGAAAGGGAAACATTCTCAATTGAGTATTGATAGAAAGATTTTTCTGTGAATTGAAAAATCCACGATTAAAATGAAGTTATTTTTTGTGAATGTCTAACAGAAAACAACTACTTCCCCGGCTTAAGCCACGCTGGACATTGAACTACATCTGATAGATATTCTGAAAAGGCCCTAACTCAAAAGAAAAAATCTGAAATTGAAAATTTGCATTTTTATTCAGATACTTAATTATTTGATTTTCTATTCCAGTCTTAATTAAGAACGCATTAAGATGAATGAGGCAAAGAAGAATGTTTTCCAAAAGAGAACGCATAAAGATGAATGAGGCAAAGAAGAATGTTTTCCAAAAGAGAGTACTCACCAGAAATCATTCGTAACATTGACGCAAGAGAGACATCGCATTCACTAGGTCTTCAATGTTACGAATGATTTCTGGTGAGTACTTTTTTTTTGGAAAACATTCTTCTTTGCCTCATTCATCTTTACGAGTTCTTAATTAAGACTGGAATAGAAAATCAAATAACTATCTGAATGAAAATGCAAATTTTCAATTTCAGATTTTAGCGTGGGTTTAGCCGGGAAAGTAGTTGTTTTCTGTTAGACATCCACGAAAAATAACTTCATTTAAATCGTGGATTTTCCAATTCACAGAAAAATCTATCTATCAACTCGAGAGCTGATTTTAGCAGAGAAGAATAATATTTTGAAATCACTTTTACTAATAATTTGTTTATTTCTAACTTTTTAGTTCAAATGCCCTAATCCTATTGCATTTCAAACACCTCGATACTCGTTAAATTCAGTATCCTGGCAACTGTCCTCATAATCAGGCGCGTGCTGGGGTGATTTTAGGGCCCGGGAAATAATTCCCTATGTCTTGAAATGTTTGTCATTTATTTAAATTATTAATTCGATTATTTGTAAGACTCTTCATAAACTAAGAGTTTTTTTGAAGCTTTTTAGATACTGATACCCAATAATCAACACTGGTTATTCTTAAAAAATAGTGAGAATGGAGTTTTCTTATACCTAAACAAAAGTGATAACGTAAGAAATGAATATTTAACAAAAATACAAACAAAACAAAATAATTTTTCAACAAATGAACTAGATACAAATACAAAACATAAATTATAAAAATAAAAAATACGGGAACTATTACAACTACTGTACGCTTTACTGTTCTGGTACAATTTGTCAATAATAACCTCGGAAGTAATATCAATCATTATATCAGATTCGCCATAAGAAATAAGGCTTTCAAAGTTTTAACATACCTTAGAGGTTTTTCCCAGTAGTGGAAGTTACGTGTTTTAAAGCAATGGCCCTTTCAACAACTTTGTTGGACTTGACATATCTCAAACAATTTGCACATTGGTCATGAGAAGAAATATCCATTGTTATAGAATATATTTTGCTTGGCGAATTCCTTATACAATTTCAAGCATTTCGGAGGTAATTTGACTGTTTTATTGCTCAAAAAAGTTATTAAACTATCGCAACCTTAACTTTTATCACAACTTTTTTAAGTTTGCTTTTTCTGACAGCTTCCTTGACATGCTTATCCAAGATGGCATCGTATTTGGCTACTAAAAAAACAATATCCAAGAAGTTTCCATGATTTTCAGTAACATTTTCTAAACTATAAGCCGATTCCTCTCTATGACCACGAAAGGGTAACATTTGTTTTCCCATCATTTTAATTATTTCAATTATTCTGACCAGTGCAGCTCTTCCGTCCATAACTTGCTGTCGATGAAGGAAACATTTTCAACTGATTATTCAATTGATAATGTTTACCTTTTCAACATGGATACCCTAAGAGAGGTTATCTTGAACGATGGAAGATAGTGACTAAAGTTTATCTTTCAGTCACAGATGATTCCGCATCTGATTTTATGAACATCCTGTTCTCATTTTCAAACAAATCAATTCCTGTCGATGTTTCGCTTGAACATTTCGATTAATAAGTTTTCAATCGTTAAACCTGTTTTCATCTTCATGTAACTCTTTACAGCATTATAATGACTTAAAAAATTTTGGTCCAATGCTATTCGCTGGTATACGTGTTCCGATTCTCCAAATCCGTTGACAAATGTTGTTTTTAAATAACTACCAAATGTAACTCGTGGTACCTGTTTACGTCCAGTTCCTGCAAACACCTTTGTATTTTTGGTGGGTTCCGTAGAAACGCTCGTCTCGTCACCATTGTAGATTCAATGGCATGGATGGTTTTTCGTCACTTGAATAACTTTTCACACGGGATAAAACTTATCTACTACAGGTTTGTTGAAGGCCCTTGCTCGAGCAGTTGAAGTGGACTCTAGAATACGAAATCCGCCCATGCAATCATATCCAGCTTTTTCTCTGTGGAAAGGATGGGTTATATTATATTTTACGGCAAGTTGATATGCCAACGATAAAACATCTTGTCGCGTTAGTCCTTACATCCACGTCTCCATATCTTTGATGTTTTTCACGAGCTCGATTTCCTGTTCTGCTCTAAAAACTGGTTTTTTTTCACCTTAATATTTGTTTGCACCAACAGCTACTTTATTTTTGCCTTAAACCCGCCTTTTAAGGGACATAACAGGCATTGCGAATTGTTTACTTGCCTTTCTAAGTGGCATGCAGTTTTCTTATAGCATCCAGCTCCTTATATTATAAGTCTTCCGACCACTCACCACCACAAGTTGTTCTTTATAATCACGCGGCATAGTCTAAAACAAGAAAAAGTTTTTTTTTTATTATTAATTGAGATCGATAAAATAAACGAATACAAGTCTACTACAATTTTTTCCATAATGCGAGCTTTTTAATTTGCTATTTTTGTAGGAAAAATTATAAATTAAATATAAAAGATGATCCACACAGATCATCTTGTACACCTATAACGTAATCATCTTGCCCCAACGTCAACTTTTTCATTCATTGTTCGGTAACACAACCTATATGTACCTATATGGTACCATGCCGTTAAAAAAATAGAGCTATAAACAAAGTCACTTATATAACAGCCCTCAGAATTAAAAGAGTACCTAGATCACATTTTACATAAGCTTGAAGTCAACCTTACCTAAGATCAAAAACACGTAATTTTTGTTTTTTTCCACAAAAAAGTTTATTGTCACTCACGCTATTGGGAATTCAAGAACTTTTTAACAAAAAATTAAACCGTTGGAATACGGAACTGAGAAGTAAAAAATAAAATAAACCTCCTTAGTCTCAGTAACTAAGCTCCTAAACTAATGTAAGTAACTAATTTTGAGTCGGCGCCAAACAAACAAGCAAATGAATTAGGTCTTATAATTTTTTTGAAGTAATTTAATGATGTTCGTTGATTGTTTGTTTGGCGCCGATTCAAAATTAGTTACTTACATTAGTTTAGGAGCTTAGTTACTGAGACTAAGAAGGTTTATTTTATTTTTTACTTTTCAGTTCCGTATTTCGTCGGTTTAATTTTTTGTTAAAAAGTTTTTGGAACGAAGTTCCTTATCGCGCGTTGCGAAAGGGGGCTAGACGGAATAAATTAAGACCAAAAGTTGTAACGACACTTTCTGCTATAGTTGTAAGCCGTGCGGCGTGCGCGTGTTTCTCTGTCTGTCTCTCTCTCTCTCTCTCTCATAGAAAGCAAGCCAGTTATTTTCGTTTCGTCTTTCTATTTCGCATTGAACAGTGTGGTGTCGCGATGGAGTTGCGATATATCACAACACAAATGATACGACCAATCTTGTAACACCAAATATGTCTGTCATTATGAACAATATTCAGGACTTGCACGTGAGACGTACAAGTGTTGCAGATTTATGTGCAGCAGAGTGTGTAATGGAAAACGGCGTTACCTTAATCATGGCAGTCATATATGTCTCACCAAATAACAAATTGATAGATATTCAGGAGTTCATTCATCGAGCACTGCTAGAGTATTCTAAAGATGTATCTCGAAAGCTTAGCAGATACAACAAAAATTCAGATAAACTTCCACTCATTTTGGCCGGTGATTTCAACATCAACTTCAGTAATGAAAAATCAAAAGCATTGCTACAGTTTCTAGAGGAAGAATTTGATTAGAGAATAAACAATAATCCAGCAGAATCAACAACAAAATATAATACTACCATCGATGCAGTTTTTTCAAGACATTTAAATAAAATAGAATCCCAAACATATATTTCCTACTTCAGTTACCACAAGCCAATTATTACTAAAATTGAGCCTACTGATTGAGTTTATATTACATTATATTTGTTAATGATAAAAAAAATATTATTATAACTTAAAAAAAAATGTTACAATTCCTTCACTAATTATTCGAAAGGAACTTCGTTCCATCCGGGTGTCTCTTGACACCTCTCAAGTTTTTATTTTTCAATTTTTTATGGCTAGAATATACTAATTACTACCTACTTGTTTTTTGATTACTTCCAAAATACTTACTTACCCACCTTACTTCAACTATTACCAGTTAAATAATATGATTATCTACTTTTACTATTTGTTGTAATATAAATTATTTATGTTGTTCTGGTTAGTTTATTTCATTACTTTGTATATCATTCCATCCTCTTATAGAATATAATGGTTTTGACGTATGTGGAACAGAAATAATGTCAGTAGCGATCTGTCATTGTCAACTACGTATGTGTGTGGCAATGTTCATAAGTGAAAAATCAATTATCCTCTATTTTTCCACCCGTAAGGGTATATAATGCCATTCGAAATCTAAATATAAGGTATACCCTATCTATTCAAAAAAGAATCATCCAAATCGAAGAACCCAGTACAAAGTTATGCCTGATAGAATCGGTTAACGGACCAGAATTCAGAGGGTGAGTGATCAATATCCGTCATGTTGCTACCCTTAGGGGTGGATTTCATATTATAAATTTAAATGGGACCACCTTCGAAAACTGAAAAAAGGATTATCGGAATCGGACGCCTCAGTAAAAAGTTATGCGTGATCATACATAAAAAAAATGATTGAAAAAAAAATATAAAGGTCGACTAGAGAACCTCCTCCTTTTTGGTTTCGTCGGTTAAAAATTAGATGCCAGCGCCAGAGTGGCGAACAATCAAACCAGACATACGTACATTGTTTGCCTGTTTTCTCAGAGGTTATACACTTGTGTTTGGAGTTTTTCCTAAAATATTTCCATTTGGTATTATTTTCCAGTTTTTTGTGTAGTGTTATTCATCCCAAGACTCTGGTGAAGTGGTGTATTTAAATCTTGAGACAATATCATTTGCGAAAACTCACTTCGAAGAAGACAAGTATGTTCTAATTTGCTGGCAAAAAAAACTTTTTCAAAGTTTCTGGACAGCTTAGTGATGTCATCGGGAATTAATGTTATGAATTATTTTGAAGAAATGTTATACATTATTTGTGAATGTTCGAATTGAAAATAAAACTAACAAAAACAGTTTTTTTTATTTCATGTAAAACATACAGGTGTAAAAATGTGTCCTCATCACCTAGATATACATATATATATATATATATATAGTCACTCTTTTTCCATACTGTATGAATAATCTTCGGTATATTGAATAATATCTCTTTTTTCTCTTCTTAACTCTTTTTTTTTCTTCTCAACTCCCCTTGAAGGTTCTTTTTTGCACTTTTTTTTTTGGTCACACACGTTACTGGAACATTTTGGGAAGGAACTGTATTCTTCTTCAAGATCCCAAGAGCCCGTCGTCTGTCTATAGACTCACTCAATCCTAGATTAGTCTGCACCAGTACGTTACATTCATTTTCTCACGGAAAATGATAAAAACTTAATCTAGTACAACGGGATCGTTTTGTCCAGGAGTCACATTGAGGTACAGAACAATAATGATTTGAACTAGAATCATTAATTTTTTCATTCGAGGGCGTACAAATAGTCAACAGAATATTCACCAGGTATAGTCTAGTTAACAAGTGCTTTATGGACCAACTTTTTTCAGCAGTCTCCGCAAATTATGATCGAGGTGTCATTCGATTCGAAATGACATCTCGATGATTTTTGAAAAAAATGAAGTTCTGCTTGCAAAAATTGTAAAAGTTATTGACAATTAACTAAAAAAAAGGGGGGCTTTGGTTTTTTTGCAGATATCTCAAAAACTAATGAAGATTTTTCAAATCTGAAAAAAGATTCAAAAAGAGGAGGAAATTTCCTGAAAAAATTGTAGGATTAATATCTATTCCCAGAGGGATGAAAATACGGCCGAAAACGGGTACTGTGGCTTGGGCAAGCCACGCCCACTTTGGACACTTTAACAATAAAAATTATTTAAGCTAAATATGAAAATAAAAAATTGAAAAATTCAGACACTAACTAAACAAATGAATGAATAATAATCCGCTTGAAAAAAAATTTATCGCAATTTTTCAATTAGTTATTCAATAGTTAATTAATAATTTTTTTCTGCTTGAACATGAACATTGCAAGTGTGATAATTGTTAAACTATAAATTTAAGATTGTTTTCCTCTCTTGGAGCAATTTTCGAAAGGCTTCAGAATAGAACCCCGTTGGAAAAATTTAAAAAAAAATCATTTTTCAGTTTTTTATTAATAATTTTCGTTGTTGCAAAATTAAATACTTAAACTAATCATTGAAAAAAATGTTTTTTTCCAAATATTATTAACGATCCGTTTTTATGTTTTCAGAAACCACATAGAAATAATTTTTATTTTTTTTATCTCCAATTGTGTAAAAAATTGTTATAAACAAATGCGTTGTTTATAAGATAATTAGAATTTTTTTATGGAATTTCAATCTTTGATACAAATAATGATTAAAAAAAATTGTTCCATTTTTATTGCTCAAAAACGCATTTGTTAATTAACAATTATTTTCTCCAACTTCTTTTTTATTTTTTTTTTATTAAAATTTTCATTTCATTTAATTTTTATTGTTTATGCAATAAACAATTTGTTATAAACAAATAAATTTTTACCTTATTTTTTTTTTCTTTTCTACTTTCTGTCATAAAAACAGACATGGAAGTTTAAGACAGGCATGCTGAAAAGACAGGCATGTTAGAAAGTAATTGTAATTATTATTAGGTGACCGTTGATAATTACTCGTAGACATGAGGGTCTATTATAATAAAATGAGGTTTTAATGATAATGTATATGAACGTGCATAAAATATTCTGTTAATTGATAAATAACTGAAATTTATCAGAGACTCTATTGTCTCAATAATATTTCAAAGAAAAAAAATAAAGATTGTCATTCATAAACTTTTACAAACATTAAAGAAACAGAACCTGAAAATAAAAATCTAGATATTCGTGAATTTTCCTAGTATAATTAAGTGATATCAAAATGTAAAAGGTAAAAATGTTGAGTGATGAACGAAAATTGATAAGATACTTGAATGAGGTAGTCATATTTTTAATAGTTGATAAGATTTTTGAGTATTAAAGCAAAAAAAAATTTCTCCCTAAGTATTTTCCATCAACAATTGCTATAAATTTAATAAATAAATAACTAACAACTAAACTTTTCAGCTAAATTTGTTCTTTATCTAATGGAGAATAAATAAGTCTGCAGTATTTTCATCGTATCTCGATTAGTTTATAAATTATAATAATTTTAAGGATGAAAAACCAGGTAAGAATGACGAAGTTACGGAGAACTTATATTTAAAAATAAAAAAATAATTATTAAAAAAAAATAAAAATAAGGTAAAAATTATTTTTTTTATAACAAATTGTTTATTGCATAAACAATGAAAAATTAAATAAAATGTTTTTTTTATATTAAAAAAAAAAAAATTTTTAAAAAAAAAAAAAAAATTTTTAAAAGAAAAATTTTTTTTTTAAAAATTTGAAAAATTTGTATCAAAGATTGAAATTCCATGAAAAAAATTCAATTATCTTATAAACAACGCATTTGTTTATAACAATGAAAAAAAAAAATTTTCCATGCAGTTTCTAATAAAAAAAACGGATGATAATAATATTTGAAAAAAAACATTGTTTTCAATGATTAATTTAAGTATTTAATTTTGCAACAACGAAAATTATTAATAAAAAACTGAAAAATGATTTTTTTTTAAATTTTTCCAACGGAGTTCTATTCTGAAGCCTTCCAAGAATTGCTCCAAGAGAGAAAAAATCTTAAATTCATAGTTGAACAATTATCACACTTGCAATGTTCATGTTCAAGCGGAAAAAATGTATTAATTAACTATTGAATAACTAATTGAAAAATTGTGATAAAATTTTTTCTTGAGCGGATTATTGTTCATTCATCTGTTGAGTTAGTGTCTGAATTTCTTCAATTTTTTATTTTCATATTTAGTATGCTCAAATAATTTTTATTGTTTAAGTGTCCAAAGTGGGCGCGGCTTGCCCAAGCCAGAGTACCCGTTTTCGGCAGTATTTTCATCCCTCTGGGAAAATCATAAATATCAATCCTGCAATTCCGGAAATCAAGGCTTCCTATAGAAAATTTCCTCCTGTTTTTGAATCTTCTTTCATATTTGGAAAATCTTCATCAGTTTTCGAGATATTTGCAAAAAACCAAAGCCCCCTTTTTTTTAGTTAATTGGTAATAACTTTTACAATTTTTGCAAGCGGAACTTCATTTTTTCCAAAAATCATCGAGATGTCATTTCGAATCGAATGACACCTCGATCATAATTTTTGGAGACTGCTGAAAAAAGTTGGTCCAAAAAGCACTTGTTGACTAGACCAGAATATAATAATATAAGGTTTATTCTGCACAATAAAAATAATCAGCAATACAATTGCAGAAGATATACATACAAAAAATGGGTTTGCCAATTTGAACATATCTGAATCTCAGAACAAACATGAAAATCCGCTGAAACCGAAGTTGTGCGCGGGTGTGACGAATGAACTTACAAATAAAATGACAGAATTATACAATATTCCTAGTTACACAATTGAGAAAGTAAAAAAAAGTAGAATAAAAATAAAATATCAATATTAGTCAAATATAGATAAATATTAATTAATGCGGCCAATACTTGATTATACTATACTATATTATAACTTATTATAAAAATAAAAAAATTAAAATAAAATAACTTCTGAAAGAGGTGTTCAACAAGGTGACCCTTTGGGACCCGCACTATTTTGTCTCACAATCGAAGAATTGACAAAGAGTTTGTCATCTGAATTCAACTGTTGGTATTTAGACGATGGCTCCATTGCTGGAGATTTCAATACCGTGTTGGAAGATTTGGATAAGGTTATCATCCTATCGAAACAAATTGGTCTTGAACTTAAATTCAAGTGCGAACTGATTTCACAATTAGACCCAAAAACTGATTTTGAATCCAAATTTCAATCATATGCCCCTGGTATAAAATTTTTGGAAAAGTCAGATTGCAGCCTTCTTGGTGCGCCCCTTTCTATAAATGCTCTTCCTGGATATATTAGAAATAAAAAGGACTCTCTGCAGTTACTCTCCACCCGACTGATTGAACTACCAACTCACATCTCATCCTTTCTCTCGAGAAATTGCCTCGCTATACCAAAATTGATGTATACCCTCAGATGTTCTCCATCTTGGAAAAGTCTCAATGAGCTTCAAGATTTCGACGATTTAATGCGACATACTTTGGAAAATGTTACTAATAATTCTTTTAATGAAGATTCTTGGTTACAGGCAACACTTCCGGTGAATCTTGGAGGTCTGGGGGTCCGTTTGGCTTCTTCTGTAGCTTTACCTGCCTTCTTAGCTTCCATGAGTAGTGTATCCAGTCTTATTGATTCTATTCTCCCTTCCACTTTTTCTGAAACGACTGATACATTTTTTGATGGAGCTGTCTCTCTTTGGTTATTACAAACCAACTTAGATTTGCCACCAGCTACGAGAAACATTCAGATATCCTGGGACCTTCCACTTTTGGATATATCCTCAAAAAATTTACTTGATTCGTCCAAGTCTGAAGTAGAAAAGGCTCGTCTGAAATCTGTTAGTATTAAAGAATCCGGAGCTTGGCTGAATGCTCTACCTGTGGCTTCTCTCGGAACCCTCTTAGACGACGAATCTTCCAGAATATCAATTGGACTGCGACTGGGTTTAGATATTTGTATTCCTCATAAATGTATATGTGGTAGTGAAGTGAATCAAAAAAGAACTCATGGTTTGAGCTGTCATAGAAGTGCAGGTCGTCTATCCAGACATTAACAAGTCAATGATATCATTAAACGTTCCTTGGAAATGTGGCAAACCTTTGGTGTGGGACTTCACTTGTACTGACACAGTTGCAGCGTCTCATTTAGCAAATACTTCCAAGTCCGCAGGTGCTGCAGCAATATCCAGCGAGAAATTAAAAAGAAAGAAATATCAGAATCTTGGAAATAATTATCTTTTCCATTCCAATAGCTGTCGAAACTTTTGGTGTCTTTGGCCCTGAATCTCTGTCTTTTATTCATGAAATTGGGAGGAGAGTGGGCCGCGCTACAAAAGATAAACGTTCAACGTCATTTTTGATACAAAGGATTAGTATAGCAATTCAAAGGGGCAATGCTTCTTCTGTAATGGGTACAATTCCTCCATCGCATCCACTGGATGAATTATTTTATCGTCCCAATTTTCCTACGAGATACAAATCAGTTATCAAAGATAATCACACAGTACTTTCCAAAAAATCAATATCAGTTTCTCTATCACCTTCTTTGAATTACAGGAACAATGATGGATTCTTCGTTGAACATGAGTGAGCATGCCATACCAACAAGAGACTCAATTTCTACATTTGGCCGAAGAGGATTGAAGAATGTAGGGAAATACCTGTTTTATGAATAGCATGATCCAGTGTCTCTCGAACACCAAGGTTTTGTTGGAATTTCTCATGAATGGTTTTTGTATGGAGGATTTAAATACTACTACATCAAGAATGAAAGGAAATTCAGTGAAATCTTTTATATCTTTCATGGAAAATATCTGGAGTCCTGATTCTTCTCGAAAAACGGTGGATACTTCACATTTCGTCCGTCTATTCAGAAATTTTGCTCCTTCCTTCGATCATAACGTCCCAGCAGATTCGGAAGAATTTCTAAGATACCTTCTGGTAGGTTTACATGAAGATTTAAACAAGGCGAGTGCAGAGATTCATCCATCACCAAACGATTTTGTTATCACGAATGATAATCAGAAAGCTTCCATTTCCAAGATATCTGTCTACCCATAATTCCAAAATTGTGGATACATTTGCCGGTCAGCTGAAGTCTATATTGAGATGTACTTTTTGTAATTACTGCTCCGTTACTTTTTAACCTTTCTGGGTACTTTCAATCCCTATTCCAGACTTGCCAAACGAAGTCGTGAATTCAACACAATATATTGAACTGTTGACAGAAGAGGAGATCAACGATGCGAGCCCATACTGTTCAACTTGTGGAATGAAAAGGGAATTCAAAAAGATGATTCGTATACAAACATTTCCAAAAATTTCAGTTATACATTTAAAACGTGTTTCTTCCACTGATGTTAGTAAATTGGACAATGTGATTAATTTTTCCATACAAAATTCGAATTTGGACCAATATTCTGCTCAGGATGGAATGAATACTCCTTATAACATCTACGCCATATCTAATCATAGCGGCAGCATTTCCAACGGACACTATACTGCATATTGCAAACACCCTTATTCTAATAGTTGGCACCTCTTCGATGACTGCCGTGTATTTTCCAAAATTAATTCTCTTAGCTCCCAGGGAGCATGTGTCCTTTTCTATGAGTAAGTTGATGATCTGATTTCTGATGGTGTTGTGGGTTTTTCCGGGTTTTCTTCCAACTGAAACAGCGAATGCGCCATCACTTCGAGTCCCGGGCTTCAATCAAGATTTTCATCTTGATATTATTTTATATTTAAAACTTTGATTTTGTATTTTTTAATTCTGAATGAATTTTTGGGACATTATATATATATATATATATATATATATATATATAGATAAAACACATGATGGGATTATAAAATCAATTTGGTAAAAGATAAAATGCAAATTACAGAGTGTGTAAATATAAACGGGTAAATGTACCGAACAGAAGAAAAGTTTATTTCCTTATTACTAAGATCAAACGATTTAAAAGCGCAACCTGATTCAATCAATCCAGTTGTGGACAAACTCTGAGGGAGTATTTTTTATATGATATTTCAACTTTTTATGAATGCAAAAATGGATTGACTCTCTTGAATATTATTTGGAAGGGTATTATATAACTTAGGACCTAGATAATGAACACTTTTCTGTCCAATAGATTTATATATTCGAGGACACTGATATTGTTTGTGTCTCCTAGTGTGGTAAGTATGGGTTAGTTTCACAAGTTCATTTTTGCATTTATATTGTCTTATATTGCTGTTTTTATAATAAAGCTGTCTCAAGTCTAATACTTCTGATTCTTCGTACAAACGATCACTCGGATATCTTGAGTTTTTGGATAGCATCAGTTTGAGAAAACGTTTTTGAATGATATCTAGTGGTCGGAGATGAATGTCAACAATCGACAAGTTTTAGGGGTACAATGGCTAAAATCATATGAACATTAATGTTTCGAAAAGTAAACAATGTGTCCTTATCACCTATATAGTCACTCTATTTTCATACTGTATGAATAATTTTCGGTATGTTGAATATCTCTTTTTTCTCTCCTTAACTCTCTTTTCTTTCCTCATGGGAAGGTTCTCTTTTTCACTTTTTTTCTTGGCCACAGACTATTCAGGAAGATTTTGGGAAGGGACTGTATTCTTCTTCGAAAGTCTATAAACTCGCTGAATCCTAGATTAGTCTGCACCAGAACGTTACGTTCATTTTCTCATGGAAAATATGAAAACTTATTCCAGTACAACGGTATCGTTTTGCCAAGAGTCACATTGAGGTACACAACAATAATTATTTGAACTTGAATCACTCATTTTTTTTTCACTCGAGGACAAACAATAGTTGACAGGTAAATAAGAATTTTATTAAATGTCAACAATCACAAGAGATTTGACAAGTTTTAGGTATAGAATGGCTAAAATCATATAAACATTAATGTTTCGAAAAGTAAACAGTGTACGTATGTAAGCCGTCCTGATGATTGGGAAACCATGAAACAGCTATTGGCGGATGGTGGTGCTCTCTTGGATTCGTAACAAATTTCTCTCTATCTGGTTAATTGTTTTGCGTTACCCTGAACGCCCTAGGAGTACGACTATTGGTATCGTGGGTTGACCTATGCTGACATCTGTTGGTGACCTGCTAATGTGCACGAAGTTTCGTGCCATTAAAATTCCACGATATCAGGTCTAAGCTTCACCGAACAGATTTTAGGTGTCACTATCTATAATTTGATGCTTTTCACATTTTCGTACTTGCCGATAGGTATAAGCACTACGAAATATTTGATACGAATTTGAAAGAGACCACAAGCCGTCCTGATGATTGGGAAACCATGAAACAGCTGTTGGCCTCTTGGCGGATGGTGGTGCTCTCTTGGATTCGTTACAAATTCATCTTTATCTACGTATGTATAGTTTAAAAAATCGACACCAGAGGGAGTATCCGTTATTTTGAATTCCCAATTACGATTGACTGTCACGAGGGGGTATCGGGGACTACGTTTTACCAATGAAAACACCTAGATGGCGCTCCTAGTTTCGCTGCAATGAAAAAGGATCATCTCACCTCAACGAACGGATCATCTCGTACACCTCTCCCCTATTTAGACTTTTTTATGAGTATCTAACAAGTTATCATCCAATTTGATCTCATAGAAAACACTTTTCCAAGTAGAGTACAAAGTGAAGTGATAAAAAAGAATATAAAATATTTCCAACGACTAGAAAATCAAATATGCCTCATGCAGACACTCCTCGAATGCCCCAGATACCGGTTTATACAAATCTCGCAGTGAAACACGTTCGGATTCTGATATCTACTATCACGCACGAGGAGGCAAGAATAATAAGATCGAATTCAAATGGTATGTGTGGAGATGATTCGACATTTTCTATTTTCGTGCCAGGAACATATATTTCTTCGTCATTTCTGCGACACGGTAAAGAGTGATTTTGAATGTCGTTGTGATTCATTGAATTCTTCAAATGACGTTGAGTTTGTATCGATAAGGGAAGGAGACCAGAGTTGTTCTGATATATTCATTGTAACTGGAGTGTATGGATTTTCAAGCAGTTCCAACAGATGTCTAGTGGCAAACTGAATAATAAGAATAGATAGAAAAGAGAAATTCTCTCTCTCCTTTGTATTTATATTTGGCAAACTTTGTTCAGTGGTCGAAGATCAGCGCCTGACCGTCGACTAGAGCCGTCAATCCACGGCGACGTTAGGAAAAAGGTAAAATTGATCATGATGGCCACTGATTGTACCTTACCTCCATAATCTATTCCCACAACAACTAACATTAAATTCTAGAGACAAGCGATATCCTCGAAATGCAGTCGAATCTGTGGCCTTGATAGCTCAGATGGTTAGAGTATGGATTGGAAATACAAAGGTCGCAGGTTCGATTCCTGTTCGAGGATGGTTTTTCAGACATCACAACAATTTTTTTTTTTTATATTTTCAAATCCTTTAGCTAGTTGCCCTTTGAATTTAATTTAATATGTTCATAAATCATATATCAATATTTCAAATCTCCGGCTATGTATTTCACCTTTTTCTCATTTGACTCTTTTACCTTAATTTCTTTACCTCAGCTAACTCAGTCGGTACGCCTATGAAATCTCAGGAGTAAGTTCAACTGTGGAGCCATCTGGTAGTGTTTTAGATGTCAGTTTCGGAAAAATGGCAAACTGTTTTGATCAATTATTGAAAATAAGTCAGAAATTCATCAAAATAATAATTTCCTTTATTCAGGAAGACTAACTGTTACTTATCCTGCGATAATTAACATAAATTAGTTGTATTATACATGGAAAGTGCAATTATGTGATAATAAAAAAAAATGAAATGCAACCCACTTTTGTAGGTTATGTTGCTTTCAGTGAAATAGTCTATATACCGATTTATGAAAGTTTTTTATCGAAGGAGTTCTTAAAAGGTTTATTTTTGAAATGCACCGAGTTTTGTAACTTTCATGGTTCCAATGTACCTGTGGTTTCTTGAAATGCAAATGTTCAGTGTCTTGGATCACTCTCCTGTTCTTGGAAACTGCCGTTCCAGTCTGCAGCCCCCTTGTTCAACTATGAATTCGTCCTCGGACTGGTATATGTATGGAATGAGAAGGTAAGTCACGTTATGTACCTGGTTTTTATCAGCTAATGTTATTCCTGGTATTTTCTTGTGGCGAAACAAACATAATATAAAAACATACTTAAAATGCAATTCACTAAAACACAAACACATTACACAGGTACATAATATTTCGAGGGACAATGAGACCTCTGTCTTGGACTATGACAGAAAGAGATTGAAAACAAAGTTAAATTCGTACAAATATCTATTATCGATTTGTTTTTCTCACTACTGGAAAGAGATGCAAGGTGCTTTATTTTATCGATTATCAGGGAGGGCTCTGCTCTTGTTGTCCATTTTCAACACATAGCTATAGATTACGCTCAAATTCGATATGTCAGAACGTTTATTCATACACGCCGGTCGATTATTTATGTGAACCATTTCCAAAAAATTCCATTTTTCTTGGTTTCTTTCTATCGCTAATATTTTTGGATTATTAAAATTACAGAAGTGATTGAGTTTTATCGTGTGTCTTGTAAGTGCACAACTGTTTTCATTCAGGTTGCAGTCACTTTTGTGTGAGGTTATGCGTGCTGCTAAATTCCTGCTAGTTTGGCCTAAATATATTTTATCACAATTCAAGCATGGAATACTATAAACTACATATGAACATTCCGCAATTTTAAGAGGGGATTTCATTTTTGAGAATAACGTGGAAACTGTTTTAATGTGCTTTTTGGCCACCTAGAAATTTTTTGATTTGAAAATATTGATTAGCTTTGATGTCAGTTCTTTTATATACGGGAGTGTTCTATATACCACGACGCTATTTGGGTTTGCTAAGACAACATTGTCATTATTATTATTATTACTGTCGTTTTGGTGTTGGAGGTTATTCAAATTTGTTCTGTGTTTGGTATCGAATAATAACTTGTTGATAAATTTTTTGGGGTACGAGTTTTCTGTGAGAATGTTTTTTAGTTCGTTCATGCCTTCTATTTGTAAAGTTGGATGGGTTAACTTGATGACTCTATTCTTCAGAGCTAAGACAAGATTTGTTTTCATATGGGGTGGATGGTACGAGTGATAACTTATGAATCTGTTGCTGCAGTACGGTTTCCTATACCATTTAGTACGGAGACTGTTGTCTTCACCTCTTAACTGTATGTCTAGGAAAGGATTTTGTGTTTTAATTGAGATAAGTTTATTTAACATTCAGGAAAATGGTATGATCTTCAGACAGTAATATGAAAAGTCAAGATGAAGTTATATAACACTCCTGGTATTTTTGATCGTGTCCGTCAGTCTATGGTAAGGCGCATAAACGCATAGGCATTGAAGTCGGCGGAGGCCATCTTCAGCAGTTGACTTATCAATTTCAATAATGGTCCTTTTCTAAAATTCTCTTTATTCGAGTTATGATGAAAATTGTATGGGTGCTCCATAACATCACTCCATTCTCTACACGAGCAGCAAAATTCCATTATGTTATAGCTTCTACACCGAACAAATAAATGAAAAACTTCAGGTGAACAGAAAGATGTTAAATGAATCGTCATTGGATATTCCTTCCTCTTAACCTGTCAGTGATGGCGAAAAAAAATTCTGAAGGGTTGAACAAGGCTTGACTCTGAAAAAAGGAGGACCCTGAGAATTATTTGAGAAATTAATTATTTTGTATCGTGCGTGGACTTCACTATAGTCAAGCTATTCATAAGAAAAAAAATTATATTTTCAAATAGATGGGAAAATATTTAAAAAAAATAGCTATTTCCAATTTGTTCGAATTGAATTAATTCTAAGAAACTTTTTCAAATTACTTTTCTTGATATCTTGCCATCCTTCCCCACTTTTCGCCTTCTCATAGCAATTTTTTTCAATTTGCCGCCATACTAGCGATCACGTGACATGTGTCAAAATCGATTTTTAGGTAATCGGACATGCACAAACTTTTCCCCAGAATATTTTTTCCATTACTCCAATAATAAACTTTTTCCCATATGGTACATACTTTTGGCGGACACTATATATATATATATATATATGTATATATATATATATATATATATATATATATATATATATATATATATATATATATATAATTATATTTATATATTTGTTCTGTGAAATTCATTGGATATTTTGATTTAAAATATTCTTGTGAGTATCCTTGAATATTATCATGGGTTATTTTTTTTTCACACTATCCCATGAATTATATTGTGGCAAATTATCAAGAATATTTGTAGTTTGACGCTTCGAGATGACGTCATCCTGTAAGAGATAAAATATGGTGGAATCCATTCGGATTCTATTCCAACTGAATACTACGAAATTGGACTAGACTCTAGCTCATCAGAAATAGATTTACAAGCCAGTGGGTGCAATCTTTCATGTTGCACATGCATCCTGGTTCGCAATATGGTTGATATGAAGTTTCCAAACGATTCTCTTGACATTTGTTGGTATTTCATGGTAAATATTTGTTTGGGTATATTACTCGGACATTTGTGAGGTATATTACATCCAGAACTTGGAATTGGTATCAGTTATGTGAAAAAAAGAGAGATATGAGATTGAAAACGCTTTAGCAGAGCAATGTATCTGAAATATCCTACTTGGTGATAGGAACAATGGAATAATACGTCAGGCTTTCGATCAACCCATGGAAAAACTGCCTACAATACTGGAATTCATTGGAAAATCGAAATTTCGAAATATAAAATAATTCATTCTATTTCTGTTCGGAAAAGTTCCACTGAATTTCTAGACCAAAAAGACACTCAATTCGGTTTGTATATACAGGGCTTCTCACTATGAGCGTTAATTAGACGTTTCTGGCTAAACAGACAACGGATCAACCTGAAAATTTCACAGTATGCATAAATTAATTTTCCTCATGGTATCACTCCACTCCATTTCGAATTTGATCGTCTTAGTACCAGAGAGTTCAAGATTATCCGCGTTTATAAAAGTACATGTTTGGTAAAAAAAAATCGAAATTAATTTATATCTTCCAAACGGTAACAGATAGGTATAGGGAAATGGTACATGAAGTTGTTGACAAAGTGATAAGGAATCATGATATGATATTATATACAGGGTGTTCCATTTTAAAAATCAAAGTAGCCGCTACTTTATAGTAGAAGCGACAACGCCGCATCGTCTAACATATTTTAAGCGTCTAGATCATATTAATTTATGCATACTGTGGAATTTTCAGGTTGATACGTTGTCTGGTTTGCCAGAAACGTCTAATCAACGCTCATCGTAAAAAGCCCTGTATAGTTCACACTGCAATTCATTCAGAAAGTTTCAAGATAGAAGCTTCGAGATGAGAAAATAGTAAAATTTGTCACACATGTCAAATCATTTTTATAGTTTCCATTGATGATTAGCGAAACTGTGAGAATTTTATATTTCTCCTTCAAATTTTATCATAAGAGAATTCGAACTTATTGTCAAAGAAAAACAACATCAGATAACAAGAAAGTTGATTCATTTAAAACCATGAACAAGGTATTCCTAAATCAGATGTGTGAACATCTGCGACTGAAATATAACCTCCATTCAAGATCGCTTACACAGAACAAAAAAGTGGCCTGATTTTAATGGAGAAAAGCATTACGACAATGTATCTGAACATTCTTTTTCATACGATGCCCTAGCTGATCACTATAATGTTTAGTTGTTGATTGCCTGATGAAGAGGTGTTTAAATGTTTACTATGAGGGCATTGCTAAAGGACCACGTTCATTGAAACAATTCCCTTGAACATCGACTGTCGATCCCCCTATCAATGTATTTTGTACATTAACCAACCTACTTTATTTCTCATTACGATGATTTATTGGCATATTCTATCAAGGAGAGTATATCTTTTGATCACCAGAAAACATCCATTCAATGTTTAAAAGCATTAGCGTAATGCTCGAGGATATTTTTCAATGGCTGCATAACATTATCCTAGGCGCCTTAAAATACAGGGTGCTCCATAACTAGGGTGCAACACAAACTGAGGATTCCTCTTGGAAAATGAATAGGTCTTTTCCAATCATTGAAGCTAAAAAATTATAAGTTTGTGTTATTTTGTAACTCCCTGTGAGTTTCCATTGATATGCAAAGAAGATCAATGTTATTATATGTAGAGAGCACCATTTTAATAATGAAGTAATATGTCAGTTGCCATAGAAGCATTTAAGGGTACTTATTCTTTAGGATATTGGAAAAAATCTCCAAAATTCCATTTCAAAATTATTCACCGAACTTTCAGAAAAAATGCGATTCTATGAACAAAAACAAAGAAAAAATCGAACCCTCTTCAGTTGACGCAGACTTATTCTCATTCAATGATTTGTCATTAATATCAGATCAGAGCATCCAATATACAAAAATATTGTACTGAGTTCCACATGAAAATATCATAAAAAACACTTATTCATTTCCAAAGAAGAATCCCCAGTTCCCAATTTTGCACCACAGCTATGAAATATATTTTGAGTCAAGAACATTTTGGTTTCTAGAATTCTGCAATGAGAAATTAATTCATATTCCATATCAACAGAATAATCTGCTTATTTCAACTGAATCAATGATACCTTCGCTTGAATCAAGAATATTATTTCATTTCAAAGAAATGCTATTTTCCTATAAAACATTTCATTTCATATAGTTAACATAGATCTATATCTCTATTCAGGAATATTCTGAGTTTTCTGCAGATATTCACATAATATGTGTATTTTTAAGTAAGAGTTATTTTGTAGAAATTTGGAAAATTCAAATTAAAAAGATATATTATATCAAAACAGATATCCATTGTCCCATCATATTGAAATATTTATATTTGATTCCATCAAAGTAAATGTGGATGTCTCCAATTTTTGTGATATGGGTTGTGTTTGAGTAAGGGATTTTTTTTATTGTATCGTTAGATCGAAAGGAGATATATATGAGTGTCTATGAAACATGGAACAGAAAGCAGGGACAACTATTTGGAAAAATTGGTTATTGGAGGCAACATTTTTTCTACAGGGTAAGTGCAAAGCTTTTAGGAAAAAAGTTGATTAACGCTTGCGTTAATGTTATTGTTGTGGTGAATTACATGTACAAAAATCGTTCGTATTACCTGTTCTGGTATTGACGCCAATGCATGAAAAGTTTTATTGAAATTAGGGAATTATCAGTACGGTTTCACGGGAAATATGGATTTCATTTGTTTTAAAAATATAAGTATGAGCTCTTTCATTGGAATAAATTTAGTGTTGATCGATGTTTTCAAATTTTTGGCTTCAATCTCTGGTTGAAGCTAGATATGATTTTATTTGTTCATTTTATTATATTGTTATTGTTTTTCGATAATTTTTTTAACGATGTTATTTTTTTGGTGCTTTTATTCAATAGAAGTATTAAAGTTATTTCGTGTATTATTTGAAAATAGAGTAGAGCAAAAGATAAATTGAATTCAATGTAAAAGTCATTTTATTTGAGAAGAAAATTATATATGTGTATATACAGAGTGGCCCATTTGAAAGCGGGTCACCTCTCTAAAACTGTTATTTATTATCCGATTCAGAAGTTTTTTTCCAGTAGATAGAGCATCAATAGTTCCAGTTGAATGCCATTAATTCGAAATAAAAATAAAAATTTCACGGCCTACTTCGAATTTTTTTCAAGGACAAAAATCCAAAAAACATACTAGCAATTTTTTTAAATGAAATTCGACGACGCCACTAGATTTGCTTTGCTTCCAAATGGGTGTGACCAAAATTTCACGATAAACTTATTTTTTTGACAGAAATATGGCACAAGTAAAATGTTTATCACTTTATCAAAATATTTCGAGTAGTCGTCATATAAATCACAATCTTTTAAAAAATACCATTTGAAATGCTCTCTCAGGTCGTTGGTAGTCTAGTTTGTGAACAGCAGTTATTCAAAATGGCGTCAAATTATGTTTCTTCCAAACGTAACTCCATAGTATAGGAGATAGTTATGTCCATCAGAACATAATTGGAAGAAACATAATTTGACGACATTTTGAATAACTGCTGTTCACAAACTCAACTGCTAACGACTTCGAAGAGCATTTTGAACGATATTTTCAACAAGATTGTGATTTATATGACGACTATTCGAAATATTTTGATAAAGTGATATGAATTTTACTTATGCCATATTTCTGTTAAAAGAAAATAATTTCATCATAAAACTCTGGTCACACCCATTTGGAATCTTCACAAATCCAGTGCTTTCGTCAAATTTTATTAAAAAAAATCGCTAGTATGTTTTTTGGATTTTTGACCTTGAAAAAAATTCGAAGTAGGCCGTGAAATTTAAATTTTCATTTCGAATTTATGGCATTCAACTAGGACTATTGATGCTCTATCTACTGAAAGCAAAAAACTTCTGAATCGGATAATGAATAACAGTTTTAGAGAGGTGGTCCGCTTTCGAATGGGTCACTCTGTATATATATATATATATATATATATATATATTCATATTTATAAAAAAATTGATTGTGGAAAAAATTACTATTTGATTAATTGGAAAAGTAAAGTTGTTCGAAAGAAGACCTCGTATGTTAAGCCGAAGCCGAATTTATTGTCCTGAAGGACAGGTATCTAATATTAATCAGTGCCTTACAAGAATTTTCAAAAAATCTGGTGAATTAAATTATTTTCAAAATTTGTGGAAAATGTCGAAAAAACTATTTTTGGCCATTCCGCCGGTGACAGCTCCCCGTATAATATTCAAAATATTATATGTATTCTTTTAGTCTTATTAGAAACAAAAAAAAGTAAGGTGTGGCTATATGGGACATCAGAGAAAGAAAGTGTTAGTAAGTATGAATTTTTGTATATTATTGACTACTTTTACACTGGTGACCAGTGGCGGGATCGAAAAAGTATAGATAAATTTTCTAGGTAATATAAGAATTTAATTATATATTTTTTTCCGATAATTGTTTATGAAAATCAGAGAGTAGGGTCTAACAATAGCTACTACTTGTACAACTGGTGACATCGGCAAAATATTTTTTTTTGGCATTTATATTTTCTTGAAAAAATTAAAGTAAAAAAGTTATCAATAGTCAATTGGCATCTTTTACACTGTAAAGTGACATAAAAATGGTCAGACATAGAAAAAAGCATGCTCTCGCATCTGCAATGATTCATATGCGGATGACGGCAAATACTGGTGTGAGAAAGCGGCGCTCTAAATGAGTTGAAAGTTATTCACTCAAGTAACAATTCAGTCATTAAACTATTAAGAGAGCTAAGAGAAAATGGCCCTGACAACTTGACAATAATTAGTTGAGGTTGGATGTTCAGACATACGACCTGTTATTAAGTCAGTAAGAGATTCCCTTACAAAACAAGAAACTCCAATGAGAGAAGTAATTACTCCAGAGGAACGGTTAACGGCTACTCTCCCCTTTCTGGCCACAGGAAGATCGTATGAAGGTTTATATTATTGCAGAAACATGTGTCGTAATTGAATCAAAACCGCATGTTAGTTGACGTTAGCAGTTTTCCACGGCGGCCTAGACTGGTGAAAAAATTCAGATTGCAATTATGCCAAAACCAATATTGCGACAGTGCCTGAGTTTTTCACACATAAAGTTCATATTAATCACTACTATGTCGTGGAAAGCCTGCACTATAACTTGAAAAGTGGCAGAGTTAATAATTTTTTTTAGAGGCTGATTTTTACCGGTTTTTTCGCTTTTTCTGCGTTACTTATAATCCGATCGAGTAGCGTTTGCATTTTAATTTTCCACAATTGAGTGTATCGAGATTGCTTCATTGGTTCTCAAGTAACAAGTAAAAAACGATAAAAAATTTAAAAACTTGCATTTAAATGTTTATAACAAATTAAGCAAAGACAGTTGGGACTAGGAAACATAACAGGATATAACTACAAACCGTCTCTCGTATAACGGCACAGTATTTTTGTCAATCAATAGAGCAGAATATCTCTATTGATTGGCCTAAAATAATAATTTTCGAAGGTTTCGGCAGATGTTTGTTTCTGGCGACAGCGTCAGTTTGTCAATTTGACTTTATGGTGGATTCGCAATGCTAGATCATCGTATTTGGCGAATTCGCAAATAATATCATACTAATATGTGAAAAAGCTTGTTTTTAAACAAAACTAGCTGGTGCCCACGACTTCATCCGCGTAGAAATTGTATGTTTTTCTTTGTGTTGTACCATCTAGCTTATGCCTGTGGCTTTGTCCGCTTGTCGTTATCTGTAATCCCGTTCCCGTTATACCGTTATTACGTTATCCTGTTACCTCGTTATCTTGTTCATTGAGTTTAACATGTCGAACATGTGTGAACGCTCTGTGTAAAAAGTGAAAAGCATAGGTTATTAATGGGTTGAAATGCAAAAAATGTAACTCTGTGTTTTATCCCAGCTGTGCAGTTAAGTACAAAGGTCACAAATTAAATTGTAACATTTCTTACAATTTATACCTGCTGTTTCTAATTGGGTTATTTTATACTAATTACTGCTCCTCAAGTCACTAATGGGATCTTGATGGTTCTATGGGTTTCAGTTTATTCATCATCAGGTGAAGTACATTGTATCAAAACATATACATTCACTAGCGGACCCGACAGACGTTGTCCTGTCCAAATTTCTATGTTCCCTAAAACGTTTTTCCCGAACATTTTCCCGTTATCCCATTTTTCTGTTACCCCTCTTTGTCTTACACCGTTATCCCGTTTTCCCGTTTTCCACTTGTCCTGTCATCCCGTTATCCCGTTTTTTCCCTTTTCCTTATCCCGTTTTCCGTTTCCATTTCCTTCATCCCGTTATCCTTTTTCTTATCCTTATTCCCTTATCCCGTTTTCCTGTTCCCTTTTTTTTATCCCGTTTCCTTTTCCTTTTCCCTTATCCTGTCATCCCGTTATACCGTTTTCCCGTTTTTTAGTGATCCCGTTATTTCCGTTATCCCGTTATCCCGTTTTCCTAAAAAGAAATAAAAAATAGGGGTTTATCGTAGAAGGGTGAATTAAGAGTAATATGACAAAATAAAAATAAAAATCTTCCCAAAAAAATAGGGGTTGATCGTAGAATGGTGGAAATTCAGGGTTGTATGTATTTTTGAATGCTGTATCATAAAAAAATTAAAAAATATGTCTGAAAAATAAAAAATAAAATTGAGGGATGGACCACCCTTGACATTTAGGAAGATGATTTGTGAATCTAAACCATCCAGGGCGCCACCCAAACGCATACACAAAAATTCATTCAAATCGGTCCAGTCGTTTAGGAGGAGTGCAGTGACAACACACGTATAGTAGAATTATATACAGTGCTTCTCAAAAGTCCCCTTCCCCCCTCTTATTTTTGGAACGATTATACATAAACAAGTGAAATTTGGAAACTGAATATTAACGGTTGTAAACTTCCCTACTAGTGATGATAGATGACGAAATCGTCAAAGATGACGTCAAAAGGCCATTGTGACCAATAATGTTGAATGGAACCCTACGGCAAGCGACACCTCTTTCAAAAGGTATCGAAAAAACCTATTCAATGATACTAATTTTGTTCGTGTTTATGGCAGTTTCAATGGCTCATTAGTAAACATTGAAATTTAAATTCCATTCAGTATGATATTCTTTACAGATTTAAGAATCAGTATCTTCTTAAAAAAATTGCTCGAAGTGACCTCCATTTACTTCCTGACAGTGAAATATCCTATTTTTAAACTCTTCTCGTACTTTTGCAAATGTGTCTTCGGAAACAGCCTCACATTCTGCAACAATACGTTGTTTTAAAACGTCAATATTGGCAGGTTCAGGGGCGTTAACTTTCGATTTGAGGTACCCCCACAGAAAAAAATCCAAAAGTGTGAGGTTCGGTGATCGAGCTGGCCATTCCGTTGAACCTCGTCGTCCAATCCATCTACCACGATACTCCTCATCCAAATACCGTCTTACTGCACCGTAATATTGTGGAGGAGCACCATCCTGTTGGAATGTTATTTCCAAATTGCCGAATTCATCTGGATTATCTTCCAAAATTTCAAGGATTAACGGTTCTATTGCGTTTTGCAACAGCTCCAGATAAACCTCACCAGTTAAATTAGTATTTAAAAAAAGAGGCCCAACGATGTGGTGTCCCAGGATACCTGCCCAAACATTCACCTTCTGGGGAAATTGGGTATGTGTTTCACGAAACAGGTGAGGATATGCATCACTCCAATACCTCACATTCTATGTATTTACATTTCCATTTATATAGAAAGTACTTTCGTCACTAAAACAAATTGTTTTGACATAGTCTGGCTGTTGGTTAATTTTAGTTTCCATATTTTCACAAAATTCTAGTCTTCGGTCTGGGTCGTCTGAGAGTTGATGAACCATTTTTAATTTGTATGGATGAAATTTGTTTTTTTTCCAACCCCCTTTGTACTGTACTTCGACTGACTTCACAAGTAGATGCAACGTGAGTTGTTGAAGAAGTAGGATTAACTATTACTTCTGCCAGTATATCAATTTTTTTCTCATCAGAAATTTGTGGTCTGCTAGATCGTTTCGCATCATTAATACTACCTGTTGTTTCAAACTTACGAAGAAGCTCCATTAAATGAGTCCTCGAAACAGGGTGATCGGGAAACCTCTCATCAAAAATGCGTTCTGCTGCATGACTATTTTGTCCACTTTCACCAAGAATTAGGATCGCTGCTACTTTATCACCTAAAGCACGTACCATTTTGCTCCTTGAAGCACTCAAACGTTCGGCTCACAACAGTTCAACAAATTATTAAAATGTACAAAAATATTAAAAGTACCAAAAGCTGCTAAAACAGTCAAACGTTCGATCGACAATACACAAATTATTAAATGTACAAAAACGTCGAATTAGGGAGACTAACAAAAACGTCAGCTTATTTGACAACTATCCAGAGGCGGAGGTTGAATTTGGAATTTTAGTATTAACTTATTTAATTCATCACAGCTTTGCGTTTTTTAAAAGCGAGTTGCCAAAACTGCCATAAACACTAACAAGTAAGTATCATTCAAAAGGTTTTTTCGATACCTTTCAAAAGAGGTTTCGCTTGCCGTAGGGTTCCATTCAAGATTATTGGTCACAATGGCCTTGTGACGTCATCTTTGACGATTTAGTCATCTATCATCACTAGTAGGGAAGTTTACAACCTTTAATATTCAGTTTCCAAATTTCACCTGTTTATCTATAATCGTTCCAAAAATAAGAGGGGGGGAGGGGACTTTTGAGAAGCACTATAAAGATTACAGATGGCAGGTATTGTTTTTTTCACTATCGTTCTGATTTGAATTGATGTTGATTTTGAAATATCGTGGATTTTTTCTGGAAAATGTAGAATATAGTTTTTTTTGAAGGCTTGGATATTGAGATCCATGTTTGTAGTGGATATTGTTATTCGAGTTTTCTTGTGATTAAAATTCTCATAATTCTTGTGTGTTCTTTTCAAACATTGGTGGGCAAATAGTAATTTAATATTCAATATTTTTGTTTCTTGGTGAAAAATGTCAGTGGAAAACCGTTTGCTTTTTTACACGCTTTATATTAGCTTCACTTGTATGTTTGTTTGTTTGTTTGTTTGTTTGTTTGTTTGTTTGTTTGTAACCGACTCCTTTGGGCGCGATTTTGACCCACTTCCAGACGTCCGAATGATTTGAAATTTGGCAGGTGTACTTAATTCCGGTGACAATGCATTGAGAAATTTGTGTGAAGAAAAAACGAAATGGCGGCTCCAATATGGCGTACGAGTTTTGTGATTATGGTCTGATTCGCTTCAAAATTGGTATCCTAGGGTTTTTGGGGTCGAATATTATTATTCTTTTGTAAAAATTGGTAAATTCGAGATGGCGGCTTCAAAATGGCGGACGAGTTTTGTGATTATGGTCTGATTCTATTCAAAATTGGTATGTGGGGGTTTTTGGGGTCGAATATTATGATTCTTTTGTAAAAATGGAAAATTTAAGATGGCGGCTTAAAATGGCGGCCGAGTTTTGTGATTATGGTCTGATTCTATTCAAAATTGGTATGTGGGGGTTTTGGGGTCGAATATTATGATTCTTTGTGAAAATTGGAAAATTCAAGATGGCGGCTTGAAATGGGGCCGAGTTTTGTGATTATGGTCTGATTCTATTCAACATTGGTATGTGGGGGTTTTTGGGGTCGAAGATTATGATTACCTAATTTGATAAGATTATTCCATTTTTTTATTTGCAAAAAAATAATAAAAATAATAGTTTAAAAAACTAAAAAAACACGCTTTTATAAATAAACCACACTAAAAAGTAGGAAATGAATAATGGTTTGAAAAAACTAAAAAACACGCTTTTATAGAAAACCAGACTGAAAAAATAGAAAATAAGAAAAAAAAATATTTTATTTGAAAAAAAAGCGTGGGGTGCATGGTATCAATAATTATATGGTACATTATACACCGAGGCGATACCATGCACCCCACGCTTTTTTCAAAATAAAATAATTTTTTTTCTTATTTTCCATTGTTTTAGTCTGGTTTTCTATAAAAGCGTGTTTTTTCGTTTTTTTAAACTATTATTTATTTTTAGAAAATTTTTTGAATTGTTTTTTGTTTTGTTTGGAGAATATATTGTCTATCTGAGACATTTCCAATCTGGGGGGCTGGTGGGCGGGCAGGGGGCGGGGCATCTCGACCGTCATCGATTAGATCTTCAGATTAGTATCTTGCACTCCTCCAGAGCTAGACAGTATTGTGAACTCAGCACTTTCTGTTTTATTACCTGACAAATAATATAAGTAAGTATGTATTTGTTGTTAATTGAAAATGCTGTATTCAATAAAAATCAATCCTTGTCATTGTCGTATTTGAGAAATGTGGAATTTTGAAGTGACGTTAGGTTTGGTGGCCGTTAAATGGGTGAAAAATGAGCTCCAAACAATACTCCTTGATAACTGTTTTTGCTCTAGGCTCATCTCCAATGGCAACTTCTGAATTCGACGCAGTTTATGGTGAATCTCCATGAAAAATTATTGTGGAACTAGTGTAAAAACAAACATCACAGAAGCTCTTAGCGGCTTGGCGTGAATATTTTTCGCCAGCGAAGCAGACACATTAAAGGTGTGCATCCATATGCAGCCAACTTCGCGCGACAATCCGCAGGATTTGGGTAAATACGCGGAAATTTCCGCTCTGCATTCTGAATTTCCCGGACCCGCCGGAAAAATCCCAAAGTTATTTTCAGCACTTCGTAGCGTTTAAGCAGAATGGTAGGTGAATCCCATTATCATGATTCATGTACTGAGAGGACTGGTACTTTGTTGAATGAGATCTCTTTCAGGTAACTTGGAGGATTCAGCCATTTGTATGAGTGGGAGAGCTTCAACTGAATGTTTGGGAATGAATCACATCGGACAAAGTGTGTTGGATATAAAAGAGTGTTGCTGGCACTATCACAAAAAAACGGGAATCACAATTACGATGACAAATTAGAGTTACAAGTTAGAAGTTGAAATATTTTTGAAGAGTTCCAATTTAAGGAAAATGCAGACCCAACTACTGAGCTGCCATTCTGGCAGTGTTGTTTATATTTATTGTTATTGAATGTTGTATGTTTGTTCTGTTGATTCTCAGTTCATAATCTGGTTATCACAAGAGTTATCCTGAGCTACCAGCCCCACTTTTGAGGCCCATTTGGCCATATAGTTATCACAAAAGTTATCCTGAGCTACCAACCCCCTTTCAAGAAAAATTCTTTATATCAACATAGGTCCGGAACCGGTTTATTTCTGAGATACAGGATGTTGATATTTAACAAAAAATCAGGTCTTTCCTAGTATATCTGAATCTGCTTTGGCTTCATTTTTCATTTTGATACATCCAAAAATCGCATAAAAATCCATTTTTAGCATGATGAAAAATTTCTTAATTTTCATCAGTGGCGTTCCTGTTAACATGACCTGTCATATTTTTGATCAAAATAATGATACGCCACTGTCTTTTTTGCAAATCAATATAATTTTTGAAATTGTCCTCTATCTTCTCATAAAAATGGTCTCCTGCCTTTTTTACGTCTGGCGGACGGTTTTCGATTTAGAAAATAAAATACATTCATTTGCTTGTCCCCATTCGATTTTTTCTCTTAGTCTTAATTTCACAATTGTGGTAACCAAAGGATCTGGGCAAGATTTTTATAATTTCATGGTAACTATTATTTAGTTTTTGTAATGAGTATGCATAAAAATACATTTTTTATTTTTAAAAACAAAAACAAAAAATACCAAAATCAAATTAACTGTTCAAAATGTCCGCCTCCTGCAAGTATGCTCGCTTCAGCCCTCCTTGTCATTGACTCGCGTACTCTTTGTGGAATTCCTGGGGCATTCCTTATTTCTTTTCACAAAACTATTTCGCGGTTTCGCAATTCTTCCTCAGTTGGAATTGATTGACTGTACACCAGAGTCTTGTCCCCAAAAAAAATTATCAATACTGTTTGAGTCAGGGGATCTATCTGGCCATGACTCTGTTTCCCCACGACCTATCCAGCGATTCTTCTACATTCTTAAATTTTTACATTTTTAAATTTTCACATTTCAACAATTTTACATTTTTATATTTTTACACCTTTACTTTTCTACATTTTTGCATTTGTACATTTTCCAATTCATATTTTTATATTTTCACATCTTTAACATTTAACATCTTTACATTTACTCATTTTACATGTTTGGATTTACTTATTCAACATGTTTTCAATTCATATATTTGTATATTTTATACTCACTTCATTCATTCAGCATGTATTCATTCATTTGCTTCGATTTATTGGCAAGATATTAATATATAGGTTAGGAATGTCCACAAGTTTTCTTCGTGGGATATCTCCGATTTATTTTCTTTTTTTTTTCCTCATCATTTATGTCCATGCCTGTAAATTTAATGAAAATAAATATTATTGTTATTATTATTATTGTTATTATGAAAGTTTTGGTTCAAATATTCGCGTGCCAGAGCACCAAAATGAGCAGGTGCACCATCGTGCATAAACCACATGCGATTTCACAATAAAATAGAAACATCTTCCAACAGATTTGGCAAATTATCTTCAAGAAATCGGCGATAATTATGTCTATTTAATCTGCGTGGTAAAAAAAAGGTCCACTTAGGTAATCTCCAATAATTCCAAGCCAGTCATTTAATGAGAACTGCTCCTGGTGATTAATTCCACGATGGCATGCGGATTTTCCTCGGCCCAAAAATGATTATTATGAAAATTTCTGATCCTGTTTTTAGTAAAATTAGCTTCGTGCGTGAATAAAATTTCCCTGTAAAATAAAGGATTTTCGGTAACTTTTTGGAGAAACCATTAGCAGAAATTCACTCGTAATGAAAAGTCTCCGGGGAGTAGAGCCTGAGCCCGTTGAATGTGATAGGGATATAATAAATAATCATGAAGAATCCTCCATGCTAGAATATGGGCGATATTCAAATTATTGGCAACTTGCCTCGTACTTATTTCAGGATTTTCGTCAACATAATTTCAAACAACTACCTCAATTCATGGAGTTCTTGCAGTCCGATGTGCTCCTTACAAGTGATGATTTGGCTCAAAACTTCCTGTTTCACATAACCTTCTTTGGATGTGTGCTTGAAATCGTTCGAGCATCAGAAACCATTCTATTATTATACAGTCGCCTGGCATCATATGCGTTCCCGTCAGCAAGCCCATACAAGTAATGCATGTCTGCTAATTCGGTATTTGTAGAATTTAGCATATTTTCAATAAACGTATTTTTATGGGTACCAAAATTGAAAATAAAAGCTTAAGCGGTTTCAGAGGTACTGGGGAAGAACTGATTTTTTTGTTAAATTCCAACATCCTGTATCTCAGAAATAAAGCGGTTGCGGACCTTTGTTCATATGAAGAATTTTTCTTCAAATCATCCAAGGACTATCGCCTTTTAGGATCAGCATTCAATTATGAAATACCCTATATATATAAATTTTGATGGAGACCATTTTTGTAAAGAAAATCACGAGCTACATGTTGTTCCAAATATTTTTTTGTATTCCCATTATTTTTGCAGTTACAGCTAAAAATAAGAAAATTCAAATGTTTTTGCATTTCAGTTGTTTTGAGATTTTTGTTGACTTTGGTGGAATTTTATTTCTATTTATTGGATTAATATTGCTATCCTCTTCATCACAAATCCACATCGAAAATATCGGACAACTATTGGTATCCGACTTATTTCTTCAACACCTCCTTGAAATGGATTTCTGAGGAATTATTGAATATGCGGATATCGAATTGAACTCCAACTCAACAAAGTCATCAGTTCCTGTCATATGAGAATTCCCAACGGAAACACAAATATGTTCGGAATCTTTGCTGCACCTGCTGTAATATACCGAAGAGCATTTCTGAGAAATGAAAAATTGACGAGTTTGCAATTCAGTTCGAAGGTACATGCCATATCGATTGAAATATTTTCCTCGACTGCCGGGAGTTATCTTTCTGAAAGCTTTTCCTACTTCCGCGAGAATAAAACTACCTGGAACAATTTTATGGAAATTTTGGAACTGAACGTGGCATATCCCTCCGCGGATTCATCTAATAATGGATAATCCAGATATATTGAAATTCCGATCGATAATCGCTTCATGTGATTACCTCAAAATGATATTCATTCGAAGGTATCTATTGATAATATAATTCCTAGTAAGCACCAGAAAGTCATACACTTATTCACATCGAACATTACAAATAAATTAATTGAATCATCAATGAAATTTCAATATGAAAGTTCAGGTTTATGATAAGCAGACATAAACTCTGCTCCGCAAATTCTACATTTTTCTTAACTACATCAATTGTAGTACCGTATCTCGTTTTCGGTTGAAGTGGAGAATTAACCATTGTTGATTTTTTTTCTGAAGCCATCATAGAATGGTTGAGAAAATTATCATGAACCGAATTTGCAACCTTTATATTTCTTGGTTGAGATGTTGTCACCAAGTTTACCTGGAGGGGATAGATGAAACTATGACAGCGCCCATGGTGGCAGAAGTAGGTAATGATCCTGGTAGTCACAAGCACAAGCTGAAAACTTTCAGTTTCTGAGGTCTCCCCGTTTATTCACAAATCACTTGAAAATTTCGTACCATATTTCAGATGAATGAACATTATTATTATAGTAGTGGCAACGGTCACGGTTGGGTAGTATACCAACATACATACCGGGTGGCCCATCAGTGTGAGGAAGTACAGTATCTCGCCTATAATGAGGAGTATGATAAAATGTTTCAGATAAAAGTCAAATGGTTTACTTTGTTGCTTATTTTAAAAATATTGTGGAATATACAGAGTGTTCCTTCGAAGCGGGGCAATACAAATCATCATTTTATTAGATGGACCCCCCTGTAATTTTTTTCGCCATTGAACTGAGCTAAATGTTTTACATAAGGAAGTATTTCCTTTTTATGAAAATTTTGCGGCGTTGTCAAGTTATTGCTGAAATTAAGAAAATCTTCGGAAAAACAGACCACCACAAATGCCATCATGAAAAATGTATGGATAAAATTTAAGCAGACTTATTTGAGACATACAACACCAAGAGTGAGATGAAATGTCGGTATGGACGGAAAATTGCATTTCTCAAATAGGACATTTTATACAGAGGCATTAACTTGACAAACTTCGAATATCGAAAACTTGATTTTTTTAAATGAAACACCCTGTATGTTATGTAACCATTTTGAAGAACTACTTTATTCCTACAATTTTTGTTGATATGACTTAGCACCTAAAATTGACAGATTTTGTGAAATTTGCAATTCAATTTTCAATTTGTAAAAAATACTCTTTCTATTTACGTAAGGCCAACTAGGATTTTGACACTTAGTTACTGTTACTGGAAATTAACATAATTGCAATGTCAAACTTAAAACTGAAAATCGGTCGGGAAAAGTCTGGAAAACATGTTTTCGTTGAAGTATTTGGGACCAGGTAGCCGTTTTGTTAGAAGCATCGCTTTTCAATCATTCTATCTGCCAGTCGTGTGGGTTCAAAGCCTAGCGACTGCAGAATCTTTTTTCTAAGAGAAAGCGCTAGGAATCGCACGTTAAAACGTAAGACCTCGTTAATCCTTGGCTCGCACAAGTTCCGACTTCTGAGGGCTGCCTGCCCGCTCATAAGGGGAGGACAGCTGGTGAACGCCAAAAACTGTTTTTCTTATTTTTTTATTTATGAGAGTAAATAATTGAAACGATAACAAAAAAAATATCAGAAATCTATAACAACTGCTCAAAGTGACCACCGGCTACTTCCAAACAGATTGAAAAACCTTGTTGGTGCAGATACTATAAGAGCCAGCTATTTTGGACTTTTTCACAGTCATATGACTTATGAAATTGTCTTGTGGGGTAATTCGTCCCATTCAAACAACATTTTTGTTTCACATAAAAGGGTTATTCGAAAAATATCAGGGGCGGGCTAAAGAGATTACTGCCATGCTCTATTTATTCATCACCAGATCATGCCTCTTCCCACCACTTTCATACATTCCACTCTTCTTGAAATACTTAAAAAAAACAGATTTTGCTCTTTCAACGGACACGCATCAGCACCAAACAAGGTCAGGAAACCTCTTGAGAACACCAATATATAGACTCTCTGTATCACAGAAAAATTCATTGAATATAATTAAATACCTTTGGAAATAAGAAATAAGAACTTTTTCAATTTTAAGAGATCAGTGAAATCTTGTCTACCGATGAACTGTTTTTACTCCGTAAAGGTTTTTTTCAACTATAATTTTAACGTGGATGATCTAGGCTTTCAATGTGTTTGTCAATTCAACGTTTATAGCCCGTCCTGTATTGTTTACAATGACTGAGTTCCGAGTTAACCTTATTTTATTCCTGTGTTGTAATGTGATGTATCACCGTAGGAAATTTAGTCTTACTCTTTTAACTCGTAACTTTTAACGTTAAAATATTTTTTTCTTAAGGACCTGCTACAAATGTATTTATATATATGGACGTAGTTAATAAATCTCTGTTTTTTTCTCTCTCTCTCTCTCTCTAACGCCCACGCGGAACCCTATTTTTAACACTGGATTAAAATTATAAATAATTGAGAAAGAGTTCCAGGAGTGCAGACTTTTTCATGGGAAAATTGCTCCTCTTCAAGAACCCGTTTTTTCATTTTCTCTATCATCAATAGTATTTGAGATATTGCCGGAAAACTAAGACCGGTTTCAATTGTTTTTGTTTTTTGTCTAAAAAATAACAAATTATCATTGGCGAAGAAAATCGCAAAATACGTTTATTTGCTGAAAATATGACATCCCAAATCGAATGAGTCATAGCTCATATTTTTAGAAGATTTTTCGCAGGAAACTCACTTCTCGACTATTCTATTGAGAACATGCCTAGCGACAATACCGGCCACGACGTTTTAGATTTGAGTAGAGATGTGGTGCCCATTCCATCAATTCAAACATTTTCTTAAATGCGCGCTTGCTAAGCACTAAGCCTTTTCGTAAAATGCTCGAAGCACTAAGCACTGGCTAAAAAAAGTGCTCGGGGCCACAGTGCTTTGTATACCTACATACTTTTTCTTACTGTCCTTCTCGGTTGAGAATGACTTCCTTTTCAGTGGATTAGTGGGTGCCAACTGGCGACAAATTTGATCAACAGGGTCCCAAAGAATTGAACAAAATACACGGGTGTGCAGTTACAAACACAGATTCCAGTTAGAGACCTATTGTGGAGTTAATTTAAACGTGATTGGTAGGTGAATTTCAAATAGAGAATGGAGGCAACAACCTCCGATGTGAACTTCATAGGACTATACTCCTTTTCTGCAGTTGACAAAAATCTGGATGACTTTGTTGCTGATTCTCATTCACAAAACTAATCTCCCCTAACGACGTTCCATAAGTTTTGTAATAAAAAAAAGTTAGATTGAAGAAACTGATTTTATGGCAGCCTAAGTCATAAATTAAAGCTGATATAGTCCGCTGCAGGTTCATGGAAACTCATTTAAAAGCCACGGAAGAGCAAACTCTCAACCCCCGTTCCATTTCATCCACCTGGTGTCGTTCACCACTACAGTAATTAATCGACTAATATAGGGAACACCAGTAGCAGCGTCAATAACGATTCGGATGATACCGAACATTGAGCACACGCCATGCTTTCCAAAACCCATTACCCTGTAATTATCAACTGAACAGGGCTGAAGAGGCTCATTATTCATACCGAGCCAACACCAGATAAGCGTCATTTTCGCTGCCACTTGTGTGAAGAGATACTGCAATAGTTTGTTGGCTGGGTGATAACATGAGTAGCTCCCGATAATGAAGGTCATGGAAATAGCTATTTATGTATTTCAGATTTACAGTAGCACTTGCTGTGTGTGCTTCAAGCCTTGAATCACACAAGAGAAATAATAGTAGTTTATTCATTTCATTATTATACAACTACAATAGAGGAATATTACCTATAGTATAGTAACGAATAACAAGATTGTTTATAATATATACATATATACACATATATAAATATATATATTTTTATGTTAGGAAGGACCAGTAATATATTTTAAAGGCGAAAAAGAAATAATTTCTAAAAAAAAACACAAAATAATAAATATTTAATAGTTAGTAGTTCATGGGATATTGTCTTTACAATTTTTTGAGATTCTGTTTCCTTTATGAAGCCTTTGGATGATAATAATAGGTAAAATACTATTATGCAATCATTTTCATACATTGTCAAAATGATTTCAACCTATAATTGTTTAAAATACAACAAAAATCATTCTGAATCAAATGTGATCAACAAAATTATAAACTTGAAACATACAGTATATGAAATTGCATCTAACTAAAATAGCCAATGGGGGAACAAGAAACTTCTTGATCACAATAGCCAATCAGGGAATAGGATGGTGATTTGAAATTGTGGAAAAGTAAAAACTGAGAAACGTCAAAAATAATTATCATCAAATATTGTATTTAGTTTATAAGAAATGTAAAATATATCAGTTCATAAGTTTTCTCAAATAACACCAAAATGAAAAAGTTCGACAAGAAAGTGCACGAGTTTGAAAATTCAAATAAAATGGACAAAACAGAAATGGCATCCAGGGAATGAAAAAACAAAGCAAAAAGAGATTGAAAAAAAATTTTGAAGAGAAGCCAGGTACAAAAATTGGAAAGAAAGAAATTTAGGATTTTTATTGATGAGTAGGTAGTTTTTCAACGATAAAAAAACCAATACAACCTCTGAATAATCTCGACACAAAATAAACAAGGATAAAAGAAGATTACCTTTTTGGTTCTCCAAATGAAAACTTGTCCAAGCTGATTTGGTGGATTTTGGATGGTTTCTTTTGGAATGGTGAGTTCCTGAGAGGAGTGGATGAAATTGGATTTCAGATTATGCCAGGTATTGCATCAGCGACATTCCAGTTCCAGGTATAAACTCTTTTAGTGCACATCACAAACTGAATTATTTCACAAAATAACTTGTATCTCTGAAGAACTCTATGATTTGGTATTGAACTATAAAGGATTCTTCCAACTCAAAAGAAAAAAGTGAAGTTATATTTACATATCCATCACTGTTTTCTATTATTTTATAAAAATTTGTCAATTGCTCATAGTTATAAGTTATCTATCGCAGGCCAGGTTAATATAGGTTTTCCTGAATAAAGGAAATAAGTGTTTTTGATAATTTTTGGTTCATTTTCCACAATGATATGCAAATATTTTACTTATAAACACTGAACTGAAAATAGTTCGAGTGACAGCAAAACAGGCAGTGGCTCTATTGCCAATACCGACTCCTGAGGCGAAGGCGTACCAACTGAGATTAGTCGTGGTAAGAAAGGGTAATAACAATTGGCAGCAACGTGGCGAGAAAACAGTGACGTTAGCTAGCAATTATTATTTCATAACAATTAGCTATTATCATATCACAATATAACAATTGGCTTTCCATCTCGGAGCTGAATTGCCTGTATAAGTATTAGAGGTATATCAAAATCGAAATCAAAATATTTATACAGGGAGAAAATATTTGTGGGGCAATAACAATAACGTGGGAAAAAATTAAAACAATTATTATTTAAAAGCTATTAATATTTCATAACAATATATATATATATATATATATATATATATATATATATATATATATATATATATATATATATATATATATATATATAATATGAATAAACAAGACGATTTCTTCACACGTCATTGCGAGAGGTCGTGCGGAGAGCGCATTTTTGGAATGTTATTTTTTATCGCTGGAGATTTCACGTTGCATTTTCATTATTTTCATCATTATTTTGTTTTGATCATTTCTTTGAAGTAATTCAATGATCTTCGTTGATTGTTTGTTTGGCGCCGACTCAAATATAGTTACTCACTGTTATCTTCTGTTGATTTGATTGGGCAGTGATTGGTTGGTAAGTAAGCACTTGTCAAAGTATTTAATTTTCACAAAGTATTCATGAAAGTAGCTACCAATCAATTTCATTGGACGATGATTGGTTGGTAAGTAACAAATAGCGAAGTATCAATTCTATTACAATTCGCGCGACAAGCTTTTTGAAACCAAATAATTCAACAACAAATAAACAAATCATTGTCAGCGATGACTTAAAAAAAATTTATGCGCTTTAGTACACGGCTTGAATAAAAGCTTGTCTTTAAAAAAGGTTTTCATTAGATTTTATTTTTTGCTTTTTGGTAAGTTCGCCTCAATATGTTCATTTCTAATAGAGCATCGTTATTACAAGGTCTCTTCCCTATAAGTTTCGGAGTGAAAGAAATCATGATCTCCGACCCCAAAAACTCCCACACACCAATTTTGAATAGAATCTGACCATAATCACAAAACTCGTCGCCATCTTGAATTTATAGATTTTGACAAGAAATTCACAATCTCCGAACTTGAAAACCCTCTCATACCAATTTTGAAAGAAATATGAGCATAATCAGAAAACTCGATCTCCATGTTGGGGCCGCCATTCTAAAGTTATAAAGTTTGACGAAAAATTCAAAATCTCTGACCGCGAAAACCGCCGCATACCAATTTTGAATCGAATTGGAACATAATCACAAAACTCGTCCTTCATCTTGGAACCGCCATCTTGAATTCATGAATTCCGACAAAAAAATTCATAATCTTGGACCCCAAAAACCCACGCATACCAATTTTGAATCAAATTGGACTATAATCACAAAACTCGTCTTCCATCTTGGGGGCGTTCTCTTGTTTTTGAGTTTTGTCAAAAAAATTTCATAATCTCCGACCCCGAAAACCCCACATACCAATTTTGAAATCAAATTGGACATAATCACAAAACTCGTCTTCCATCTTGGAGCCGCCATCTTGAATTTATGAATTTTGACAAAAAATTCATAATTTCCGACCCCGAAAACCCCACATACCAATTTTGAATCAAATCGGACATAATCACAAAACTCGTCCATCTTGGAGCCGCCATCTTGAATTTATGAATTTTGACAAAAAATTTCATAATTTCCGACCCCGAAAACCCCTACATACCAATTTTGAATCAAATCGGACAATAATTACAAATCACGTCCGCCATCTTGGAGCCGCCATTTTTTTTCTAACAAATTGATTGATTGATTTGAAATTTGGCAGGTGTAAATTATTATTCGGGAAAAAAAATGGCGGCTCCAATATGACCGATAATTTTTGTGATTATGGTCCGATTCTATTCAAAATTGGTATCTAGGGGTTTTCGGAGTCGAAAAATATATTAGATATGAATTACTGAACTAGTTATTTAACATCATAAATACTTAAAAATAAAAAATGAATAAACGAAAAAAAATTAATTGAAAAAATTTTTAACAACAAATTAAACCGACGAAATAGAGAACTAAAAATTAAAAAATAAAATAAACCTTCTTAGTCTCAGTAACTAAGCTCCTAAACTAATGTAAGTAACTAATTTTGAGTCGGCGCCAAACAAACAAGCAAATTTTTTTTTTTTTTTTTTATGTTCTGGTTCCCACGAAAAGGGATATCCTGTAATGTTCAGAGAACATCGTGGGAACCAAGGGAAAGAAGGTAGGAGTTGGTGTTCTTCTTAAATTTCTGAAGGTTGTATGCCTCGGGGAACACCTCCCTGGGCAATGAGTTCCAAAGCCTCGCTGTTCGTTGGATGAACGAGTCTTTGGAAAGTGATGTTCTGCAGGTCTCCAAAGTGACCACGAAGGGGTGTGATGACTGAACTTGACGGGTTAATCTCGAAGAGACTGCCAAAGCAGGAACGATTGTTGATATTTCAGAAGAGCATCGCCCATGGAAATATCTATAAAATAGAGACAAATCGCCAACTTTTCTACGGTGTTCCAGACAAGTGAGCGAGTTTGTAAGCGAGGCATCACCGACGAGACGAATTGCCCTTTTTTGGACAGAATCCAATAGCCTCAGGATATGTTTAGGTGCCGCACTCCAAATATGGGAACAGTATTCCAGGACAGGTCGGATCTGTGCCTTATAGATCATAAGCAGCTGACTGGGGTGAAATAGCTCTTGGCACGAAACAAAAAACCAAGTTTTTGGGATGCACTTTTGGCAATGGACCTTACGTGATTTTCCCAGGAAAGGTTATTGCTGATAGTAATACCAAGCATCGATATGGATGACTTTAGTGGTATGGTTACTCCTGACAAAGTTATGTTAGGCACAGTGAGATCGGCTTTTCTAGAGAAAAGACATGCTTGTGTTTTGTTTGCATTGAATTCTACCAAGTTATTAGATCCCCATTCGAGAATTGTTGCTAAGTCCATATTTATATTATTAACATTTCTTCCTCGTTCATTTCTGGTTTCACGGGCTGATATAGGGGCCCTGGAAGAGAAAGCGGTATGGAGGGTACTATCATCGGCAAAGCTGTGTACTGGACATGAAGTTGCTTTCAACAGGTCGTTGATGTGAAGTAGAAATAGTGTTGGTGCGAGAATAGATCCTTGCGGAACACCAGCATTTATGAGTAGAGTGTCAGATGAAACTCCATCGACCACTACATGGAGAGACCTGTTTGAGAGAAAACTAGCAAGCAGAGAACACAGCTGAGGGGGCAAGCCATAAGACGGAAGCTTGGCGAGGAGTCCCTGGTGCCAAACTCGATCGAACGCCTTGGAGATATCTAATGCCACAGCTAAAGTTTCTCCATACTTTTCAATAGATAGCTGCCATATATGTGAGACGTAAGCGAGCAGGTCACCAGTTGATCTCTGATGGCGGAAGCCATATTGCCTATCGTTGACAATTCCTGAGTCTTCCAGATATTTCATGAGCTCGATGTTGATGGCTTTTTCCATGACCTTTGAAATAATAGATAGCAGTGCGATAGGTCTGTAGTTGCTAGGTAGGGCCTTTTTGCCTTTTTTAGGGACTGGCTGTACTCTTGCAATTTTCCAATTGGACGGAAATACCCCCAAATTGTAAGAGTGGTTGAACAACTTGCAAAGAACAGAGGAGGAAATGAGCTGGAAGTGAAGTTTCTTCCCACAGCTTTGGCGAAAGACCAAAATGAACGGGATCCGTTAGGACATTCAACAAGTTTTGATCTTATTTTGGCATTGTGGGCATCTTTTGAGCATTCTATTGTCTCTTTGCATATGCCTCTAGCCTCGACATATGCTGCTCTGGTCTCAGGGCCCGGAGTTTTTAGCCACCGATGGTATGCTGCCTGTTTGGAAGCCACAGCTCTAGAGCAGTTTCTGTTAAACCAGGTCTTATCGGATGATGTTCTTCTTTCGGTATTCGGTATGTAAGTTTGCATCCCCAACATGATGATTTCAGAAATTGTCTCAGCACATCGTGTTGGATCTACTGAAGAGAAACAAACTCTCTTCCATGGAAACGCTGAGAAAAACATACGAAGACCTTCCCAGTCGGCCGAATTGTAATGCCACATGAGACGGGGTGGTATTGTGCAGCTCGATGGTAAATGGAAAGAGCATGTTGTGGAGATGAGGGTGTGATCAGAGTTTCCAAGTGGGGCACAAACTACTATTCTATACGGGTCAGGATTGGTGGTGAGGAAAAGATCTAGTGTATTGGCAGACTGGTTGTTGACATCAGGGATGCGGGTTGGTAGCTCGACCAGTTGTTCTAGACCATGAGTGATGGCGAAGGCCTCGGCTTGACGAATGAATTAGGAAGGCGTAAAATGATGGCATCGAGTTGCGCGGTGACATTCTGATAATTTTTTTGAAGTAATTTAATGATGTTCGTTGATTGTTTGTTTGGCGCCGACTCAAAATCAGTTACTTACATTAGTTTAGGAGCTTAGTTACTGAGACTAAGAGGGTTTATTTTATTTTTTACTATTCAGTTCCGTATTTCGTCGGTTTAATTTTTTGTTAAAAAGTTTTTATTTTTCAATTTTTTATGGCTAAAATATACCACTTACTAACCACTTGTTTTTTGGTTATTTCCAAAATACTTACTTACCCACCTTACTCCAACTATTACCAGTTGAATAATATGATTATCTACTTTTACTATTTGTTGTGATATAAATTATTTTTGTTGTTCTGGTTAGTTTATTTCATTACTTTGTATATCATTCCATCCTCTCATAGAATATAATGATTTTGACGGATTTGGAACAGAAATAATGTCGTGAAAGATAAGTGCCATGTGGAGTGAAATGAATAGAAAAATCGAATTAAACGGTTTTCTTCACATAAAGGATACGATATAAAATTGAACCAGAAAATGGTAGATCTCAGGTGAAAAACAACTACTTTCCTGGCAAATACCACGCAGAACGTTGAATGATATTCACCTGAAAATCCATGCATACTTCCATATAATATCAATGGACATTGAATGCAAATGTTTCTTTCTGATAAGCTCGATTATGTTTAATTTATGTCGTGTTCACCTAACAATCCGCATACCGGTTTCAGGCTTCTTGGCCCTCATCAGTACGGAGTAGTCAACCAGCCAAAGGTCCAAAGAACTCTGGCTGAAGTGAGACACAACGTAAACAAACCCTCATCGAGCTTGTAACACCTATAGGTACGCTGGAAAAGATAAACTTTAACTGGCGGTACCTAGTGACAGAAAGAAACACTCCGAAAATCTTCCACCTCGATAGGTTTCTAAATAAAAGATTCCTTCTCAGTGGGAGTGGCAAGCCCGTCTAGCATATAGTGAAAGATAAGTGCCATGTGAAGTGGAATGAATAGAAAAATCGAATTAAACGGTTTTCTTCACATAAAGGATTTAATATAAAATTGAACCAGAAAATGGTAGATCTCAGGTGAAAAACAACTACTTTCCTGGCAAATACCACGCAGAACGTTGAATGATATTCACCTGAAAATCCATGCATACTTCCATATAATATCAATGGACATTGAATGCAAATGTTTCTTCCTGATAAGCTCGATTATGTTTAATTTATATCGTGTTCACCTAACAATCCGCATACCGGTTTCAGGCTTCTTGGCCCTCATCAGTACGGAGTAGTCAACCAGCCAAAGGTCCAAAGAACTCTGGCTGAAGTGAGACACAACGTAAACAAACCATCATCGAGCTTGTAACACCTATAGGTACGCTGGAAAAGATAAACTTTTACTGGCGGTACCTAGTGACAGAAAGAAACACTCCGAAAATCTCCCACCTCGATAGGTTTCTAAATAAAAGATTCCTTCTCAGTAGGAGTGGCAAGCCCGTCTAGCATATAGTGAAAGATAAGTGCCATGTGAAGTGGAATGAATAGAAAAATCGAATTAAACGGTTTTCTTCACATAAAGGATTCAATATAAAATTGAACCAGAAAATGGTAGATCTCAGGTGAAAAACAACTACTTTCCTGGCATGTCCATTGATATTATATGGAAGTATGCATGGATTTTCAGGTGAATATCATTCAACGTTCTGCGTGGTATTTGCCAGGAAAGTAGTTGTTTTTCACCAGAGATCTACCATTTTCCGGTTCAATTTTATATTGAATCCTTTATGTGAAAAAACCCGTTTAATTCGATTTTTCTAGAAATAATGTCAGTAGCAATCTGTCATTGTCAACTACGTATGTGTGTGCCAATGTTCATAAGTGAAAAATCAATTATCCCCTATTTTTCCACCCGTAAGGTTATATAACTCCATTCGAAATCTAAATATGAGGTATATCCTATCTATTAAAAAAAGAATCATCCAAATCGAAGAACCCAGTACAAAGTAATGCCTGATAGAATCGGTTAACGGACCAGAATTCAGAGGGTGAGTGATCAATATCCTTCATGTTGCTACCCTTAGAGGTGGATTTCATCTTCTAAATTCGAATGGGACCACCTTCGAAGTACACCCTATCCACTGAAAAAAGAATTATTGGAATCGGACGCCTCAGTAAAAAGTTATGCGTGATCATACATTAAAAAAATTATGGAAAAAAAATATGTACGGGTCGACTGGAGAATCTCCTCCTTTTTGGTTTCGTCGGTTAAAAAACAAGCTTTCATTCATACAAATGTAATTAAAAATAAAAAATAACTCATTTCATTGCTTGATCTAGGTTATTCTGTGAGTAACAGATTCAAAAGCGCGGCAACATTTTGAATCTGTTACTCAGAGAATAACCTAGATCAAACAATGAAAAAAAAATATGTTCTCCTTTTCAGTGCATTTGTACAAATAACGCTTGTCTTTAATAAAATTTTTTTTTTTTTACCATTTCTGTTTTTGTTGAAATTGGTAAGCAACTATGTATATGGTTTCGTCTCGTCAAAGGAGATGCTAGTTAATAACTATCGAAATAAATGATATTCATGTCTATCCCAAATGAATCCGTGAAATAAGCAATTGATTAGCTGGCATCTAAAAGAAATACGTTTGTCGTTCTATTGTATTCAAAGAAAAGCTCACATTGTTCGTCCTGTCCTTCCTCGCATATCTTCCCCATAATTTTCGTAGCACCCTCATTTCTATCTTTGCAGTCGTAATTTTCACGATCTGATGGCAATCCAATCCTCCACACTCAACCCACCTCCTCGCAGTGCCCAAATAGGCGTGGATACTCACTCATCTTGGCAAACTTTTTCAACGACCATGGCAAAATGGAATGGGAGGACATTGCCAATGATTGATGGTGGTATTGAAAACGCTACTTGTCATCCCCATTCACGGGGATATCGGGAACGGAAAAAAATACGACAGTATGAAAAATAGTTCTCCGAAGCTGAATTTTTTATGGGTTCGAGCAATCAATATACAGTGCTTCACAAAAGTCCACTTTCCCCCTCTTATTTTTGGAACGATTATACATAAACAAGTGAAATTTGGAAACTGAATATTAAAGGTTGTAAACTTCCCTACTAGTGATGATAGATGACGAAATCGTCAACGATGACGTCACAAGGCCATTGTGACCAATAATTTTAAATGGAACCCTACGGCAAGCGACACCTCTTTTAAAAGGAATCGAAAAAACCTAATCAATGATACTAATTTTGTTTGTGTTTATGGCAGTTTTGACAACTCGCTTTTAAAAAACGCAAAGCTGCGATGAATTAAATCAGTTAATACTAAAATTCCAAATTCAAGCTCCGCCTCTGGATAGTTGTCAAATAAGCTGTCGTTTCTGTTAGTCTCCCTAATTCGACGTTTTTGTAATTGTCCAAGTTTTTGTACATTTAATAATTTGTGTATTGTTGATCGGACGTTTTAGCAGCTTTTGGTACTTTCAATATTTTGGTACATTCTAATAATTTGTTAAACTGTTGTGAGCCGAACGTTCAAGTGCTTCAAGAAGCGAAATAGTACGTCCTTCAGGTGATAAAGGAGCAGCGATCCTAATTCTTGGTGAAACTGGACAAAATATTCATGCAGCAGAACGCATTTTCAATGAGAGGTTTCCCGATCGCCCCGTTTCGAGGACTTTAAGGGAGCTTCTTCGTAAGTTTGAAACAACGGGTAGAATTAATGATGCGAAACGATCTGGCAGACCACAAATTTCTGATGAAAAAAAAATTGATATACTGGCAGAAGTAATAGTCAATCCTACTTCTTCAACAACTCACGTTGCATCTACCTGTGAAGTCAGTCGAAGTACAGTACACATGGTGTTGAAAAAAAACAAATTCCATCCATACAAAATAAACATGGTTCATCAACTCTCAGACGACGACCTAGACCGAAGACCAGAATTTTGTGAAAATATGGAAACTAAAGATAACCAACAGCCAGACTATGTCAAAACAATTTGTTTTAGTGACGAAAGTACTTTCCATCTAAATGGAAATGTAAATACACAGAATGTGACGCAAATCCTCACCTGTTTCGTGAAACACATACCCAATTTCCCCAGAATGTTTGGGCAGGTATCCTGGGAAACTATATCGCTGGGCCTCTTTTTTTAAATACTGATTTAACTGGTGAGGTTTATCTGGAGCTGTTGCAAAACGCAATAGAACCGTTAATCCTTGAAATTTTGGAAGATAATCCAGATGAATTCGGCAATTTGGAAATAACATTCCAACAGGATGGTGCTTCTCCACACTATTACACTGCAGTAAGACGGTATTTGGAAGGAGTATCGTGGTAGATGGATTGGACGACGAGGTTCAACGGAATGGCCAGCTCGATCACCGGACCTCACACCTTTAGATTTTATTCTGTGGGGGTACCTTAAATCGAAGGTTTACGCCACTGAACCTGACAATATTGACGTTTTAAAACAACGTATTGTTGCAGAATGTGAGGCTGTTTCCGCAGACACATTTGCAAAAGTACGAGAAGAGTTTAAAAATAGGATATTTCACTGTCAGGAAGTGAATGGAGGTCACTTCAAGCAATTTTTTTGAGAAGATACTGATTCTTATATCTGTAATCAATATCATACTGAATGGAATTTAAATTTCAATGTTTACTAATGAGCCATTAAAACTGCCATAAACACAAACAAAATCAGTATCATTGAGTAGGTTTTTTCGATACCTTTTAAAAGAGGTGTCGCTTGCCGTAGGGTTCCATTTAAAATTATTGGTCACAATGCCCTTGTGACGTCATCTTTGACGATTTCGTCATCTATCATCACTAGTAGAGAAGTTTAAAACCTTTAATATTCAGTTTTCAAATTTCACTTGTTTATGTATAACCGTTCCAAAAATAAGAGAGGGGAAAGGGACTTTTGAGAAGCACTGTATATTATATCAATGTCCAATTGATTTGTTGAAAATATAAACAGGATGTTCATAAAATCAGATGTGGAATCATCTGCGACTGAAAGATAAACCTTAGTCACTATCTTCCATCGTCAAGATAACCTCTTGTGGGTATTCATGTTGAAAGGAAAATTTCAATTGGATATTGATAGAAAGATTTTGTGAATTGAAAATTCACGATTAAATGAAGTTATTTTTGTGAATTCAACAGAAAACACTACTTCGGCTAAAGCACGCTGGACATTGAACTACATCTGATAGATATTTGATAAGGTCTACTCAAAGAAAATCAGAAATTGAAAATTTGCATTTTCATTCAGATAGTTATTTGATTTTTTATTCCAGTCTCAATTAGGAACTCATAAAGATGAATGAGGCAAAGAAGAATGTTTTCCAAAAAGAGAGTACTCACCAGAAATCATTCGTAACATAGTGAATGCGATGTCTCTCCTGCGTCAATGTTACGAATGATTTCTGGTGAGTACTCTCTTTTTGGAAAACATTCTTCTTTGCCTCATTCATCTTTATGAGTTCTTAATTAAGACTGGAATAAAAAATCAAATAACTATCTGAATGAAAATGCAAATTTTCAATTTCAGATTTTTCTTTGAGTTAGGGCCTTATCAGAATATCTATCAGATGTAGTTCAATGTCCAGCGTGGCTTTAGCCGGGAAAGTAGTTGTTTTCTGTTGGACATTCACAAAAAATAACTTCATTTTAATCGTGAATTTTTCAATTCACAAAAAAATCTTTCTATCAATATCCAATTGAGAATGTTTCCCTTTTCATCAATGTCCACTTCTATTCGAGGCTTAACAATGATGAAGAGACCATAGGTAATTGAAAATATTGAAAATTGGACCCTCAGTTTTACGTGTCAGGATATAGTAATTATAATGGCAGGAAAAAATTATTTCTCAAGGAATAAATACCCAAGCATCAGAAATATAAATCATAAATTGAAAACGTGTAATACCAATGTCATATTTTTGTCTACGCCAATGCTCGCTGATTCACATTCTGATCGAATAACCAATTTTAATAGAAAATTCTACGATTTTCTTGAAGTATTCAATGAGTATAATAAAATAGCAGTATTATGGCTGAACATAAATAATTCATATGGACAAATGCTGAGTACATATAAAATTTTGCTGTTGATTAAGAAAGAAGGCATAGGAAAGCAAAATAATGATTTAACTTTTATCGAAACAGTGAAATGTCCCAACATGGCAGCTGAACGACTTGAGGTATCAAAAGGACAAAATACTGTTCTAGTTCATAACATCCTCTAAAACAACCAGAAATACAAAGTCCAGTGATTCACACCAATTGAATAATCCTCCAAGTAACAGGAAAAATTCTGTGAATATTTCCAAACGCTCACTTAATATCATGCACCAGAATGTGGGGTGTCTCTCTAATAAAATACTCAAACTAGAATCAATTTCCGTTCTTATCAGAACACTGGCAATCGTCTGAACAAATTGAGGAGCAGATGTTTGATGGTTTTTGCATGACAACCTTCTACTCTTGCCAGCTACTTGCACGTGGCGGCCCGGCAATTTATGTTCAAAACTCAATATTAGGAATCAAACCAATTGATGTTTCACAGTTCTCTGGTGAAGGGATTTTTGAGTACTGCTGCATTGAGGTCACTTGTCGCAATCTAATCATTGCCGTGCAGTAATTATAACACGTTTCTTGATAGCTTTACAATGTTCATAGATCTTTACATAAAAAAAGAAAAAATATGTTGATAGGTGGAAACTTCAATATAAACTTTCTAGGAACTGATAACAGTCTGTGCCTGCTCTCTGATACAGTTGCAGCTTACGGATTAGGGATCACTGTTCTCGCCAACAAGGATTACCGAAACATCCAGCACAGGCTTGGTTAATTTTGTCATCTCTGATTCTCTGGAAAACGAGGATTTGTGTAAGTTGAGGAGTTAAACTTGCTTGTTTTCAGATTTGTCTAAGAAATATCCGGAATTGAAAAATCATCACAAGAAACTGAACAAACAATATTCCTTGGAACTATCTGAAGCAAAACGTAGTCACATTGATAATGAAATAAATTCTTCAACAGACAAAACGAAAGCAACGGGAACATCATTTCGGAAATACAAGGTACAAAAAAGGCAGCCAACTCGAAAATAATAGAGAATGATGAACAACTCGATGATGAGGTAGTCGCCAATAATTTTCTTAGACATATCAGTCTTCCAACTGAGAAAGGCGGAAATGATGTAGAATTTCTAACGTCGAATATTCAACTTAATGACAAATCATTTTTTTTACCTGGTGACTGAGCCTGAGGTAGACGGTTTCATGAACAGACTGAAACCGTCCAATTCTAGTGGTTTTGACAATATATCGAACAACATTTTGAAGCGGTGTAAATATGGTATCAGCAGTGTCCTCACTTCCTTGATAAATTCAAGTTCCACCCAAAGTACTTTCACTAACAAACTGAAATCTTCCGTGATTAGGCCACTTTACAAAAAATGTGGCACGAATGAGTACTCCAATTACAGAGCGATTACCTTGGTGTCAAGCATATTAAAGCTTTTTGAAATAGCCTTAAACGAACAATTGTCAAACTTCTGTTTGAGAAATAATATAATGTTCAGTAACCAACACGGATTCGTGAAAAGCTTTAACAAATTTGAATATTCAGATTGTCGATGCCATTGAGTCAAAGTTGATTCCCCTTGGTTTATGTGTTGATTTTTCTCGAGCTTTCGATTGTGTTGACCATTATCTCTTACTTGAGAAACTGAACCGATATGGCGTTCGAAGCATACCACTAGATTTCATTAAATCGTACCTTACAAATCGTAAGCAAGCGGTGCAAATCAACAACAGTTTCAGTCAAACCGTTAGCGTTAGTGAAGGGGTGCCTCAGGGGTATATTTCAGGACCTCTTTTATATATAATTTTTGCCAACGACCTCATAACTTTCCTCGAAGGTATTCCAAATGTAAATATGGTTTGTTATGTCGCTGACACTAATTTCTTTATTACGGAAACTAGCATCGATCGGACAATTTTTAAATTAATTTGAATAAGGGAAAAACTATTCCTATTATTTTCCATCGAGGGCACAATCAAACGCTATGTAACAATAATTCATATAATTTCAGTTTCCAGAACGATGTCAAGATCTTTGATCGATAGTTAAACTGGGAATCTCACATACATAATCTCTGTGGTAAATTGAGATCTGCTTGCTATGCCTTGAGGTAATCAAAGGAGCACTGCAGTCAAAACATACTCCCCACTCTGTATTTCACTCTCAAATTCGATATGGCACTGATTGTTCAAGAATATCAATTTTACAAAAATCCGCGTTGAGAATCCTCTGGAATCTTCCATGGGGACACTCATGCAGGGAGTTTTATAAAAATAATAAAATTTTAACCGTAGTTGATACTCACATATACGAAATATCGTGCTATGTTCATAAGAATCTTTCATTGTTTAACTGCAATAGATCGAAGCATAATTATTCTACCAGAATTAAGAACAATTTACTTCCGGAAAAGCACTCAACCAACTTTTACCAAAGAAACTTGTACTACAATGGCTGCAGAATCTATAATAATTTACCTGAAGGAGTGCAAAGTGCGCCAAACATTCTCATTTTCAAAAATAGGCTCGAAGACTTCTTGACCCGAAAGAACTTCCACACACTTGACGAATTCTTTTCTTAAGAGGTTGTTGGGACCACTGTATGTTTAGTTGTATACATTTATATATTTGTGGTTCGTCGGTAATCGTGTTTTATTCATAATTTATGTTATATTTCTTGTCTTGTATGTTTATTGTGTATACTTTCATTTACTGACGCTCTCGGCAATTTGTTATGGACATCATTGTAATGGTTTTGATAACTTATTGTTGTTTAAATTATATTATTATTATAGGTTTCCCCTGAGGAATTTTCAAGGGTTGGATGTTCCTGTTGTTGAAATGACAAATATGGTTCGTCAGAAACAAAATACAAGATCAATTGTACTGATTAGTTTTAGATTCGGCTATGAATTATTTCAGTGGTTTCATTTGTTGGCTCCATTTCACAGCGAAATCATTGCATAAAATTGTATTTTTGCCGAGAAAACTGGGGCTTGCTGCAGTCACCCACCATATAAATTTTTGAACAGGCTATTTCCTTCATTATTTTTACGCCACAGCCGAAAAGGAAGAGTAATGATTTTAGCAGCCTATGTATGTCTGTATTTACAAATGTTCCACCGTATCGCCTAAACTACTCATCCGATTTTGATGAATGAGGTGTCAATCGTTTAGTTCGTGTAACTTAGGTTACATTTTATTCGAATAAAATCAGAATGGCGGATGTTACATCAGAAAAAGTGGGGGTCACCGATATTTTTTTACTATCCTATCGGGTCGAATGTCAAATGAAAGAGGAGAAAATTCTGAGGTCATGAATATTTAAAAAATGCGCTCCCCTCACGACTACTCTCAACGACGTGTGCCCTCACGTGTGTACCCGTTCGGGTGGCTGTCTCCCTAATGTTTAACTTCGGGAACGCTCGGCAATCTCCGTCAGCGCGTCATCATTTTACCTGATTTATTTGATTTTTGTTTGTTTGGCGCTGAACTCAAAATTAGTTACTTGTATTAGTTTAGGAGGTTGCTTATTAAGACTGGAAATGTTTATTCTATTTTTGCTTTTCAGTTGCTTCTTTCGTCGGTTTAATTTTGTATTAGAAAGTTTTTATCCCTATTAGTGAACGATGAAGTCAGTTGGAAAACTAAGTTGTTTCTTAGGGAGTACCAACAATCGTAGATGATTATTATTCCATTACAACCTTGTTTGTATGGTTGACTAATGACAAATGCATTATGATCTGTAATTGAATGACAGCTAGGTTGGCTACCGCTGTTGTTTTGTTTTAATCATCTTAGCTAACGCTTGCCAAAATGACGCATTTCTGTGTTATGATGAGACATTTCGATATGATTTCCATTCAGCAAGCGGTTTCGTGAAATCGTTCTCCACAAAGAAATACCGCTGTAATATAAATCTAAATTCGATATGGATGATACCACTCCCAGACGAGGCAACTGAAATTTAATTTTGATCGGTTGCAATATATTGGGATATTGGAATATTCCAATGTCGTAGAACATAATATTGGGAAATTGGATTTCCACTTGAGTTTTCCTCATAACCCTGATTTTATTCATGAGAAGAAGACATAGTTGGGGCAACCGAAAATGCTTCCATTCCAGTGGCGAGGTTCCCCAAAATAATTGAGAAATACGTATCATAATAATTACACTTTGTAGTGAGAAATAACCTCATTTTTCATCGTGTCTGAGGCATTCTCGTTATATAAACTCTGCTATTAATAATCACTGATCTAACCCACTAAATTAAAACGGAGTTGTGACTGGCCATTGCGAGAATGCTTTCCATAGAACTTAGGGCATAATTTTGGTCTGTTTCATCCTCAACTAGCAAAAGGAGTTCGAATAGATATTAATTGAAAATGTTTAATTGCTTCATTTAGCCAATGTATTCTAATTATGGGCATCAAATGGATTTGCTATAGTCTTCCAACAAATTATTTGAATTCTACTTTATTCTAGATGAATATTAGTTGTCATTGACACAAACCCTGATTTTTCTTATTATACAGGGTGTAACCAAATAAGAGTGAAAGTTTTCATGAGGTGATTTCTTGTCGAAAATTAAAAGGGGTCTTTCATGCAAACAAAAGCTATTAGGCCTTTCCTTGGAAAATTACACGCTTCCGAAAATGAGAAAAGAAAAGTTTTTTTTTCTTGAAATTGCTGAAGAGATGGCATTTTGTGAGCATGTACCAATAAAAAGGCCACCGATGAATATTTTTTTTATTTTGTTTTGATCTTTTAAATGGGTGAAACATGCAACTCCCATTCCATTTTTTACCAGAACTTTTTAACGAAACAAAATTTCTCAATAGAAAAGTATGTGTTGAGAAGAATGATTCATTGTAAAACTTTTTTAACTGCTGTGTTGTGACCGTAAAAAAAAGTTTCCCAATAAAAAAATCAAATACAACATTGGGCATGAACGGATCTTCTGTAAATGGAATCGAAAAAATCTAGTAGGTGGCTGTCACGTTTTGTTTGCACAACTTGTGACTTCAATTGTAGTATTTTGAAATTATTCTGCTTGTTTAAATTTTTAATGTAGGCATGTACCAGTACCATGTTTTGTTTTATAGAATATCAAATTAAAAATACAAACAAAACAAAATTATGTGTATTACAACAAAGAAAGTGGCAACAAGATCAAACCGAACGGAGTTATAAAAACTGCTCGAAATGACCACTTCCAACCATTAGACAGGAATCAAGTCTTCGCCTCATAGACTGTCGCAAACGTTGAAATATTCCTAGAGTGTTTTGGATTGTCTCGCAGGCTGCAATGATGCGATTCCTTAAATCATTCACACATCCAATGGGAGTCGTTTAAACTAAGGACTTCAGGTGACCCCAGCTGCAAAAGTCCAAGGGGTTTGAGTCTGGAGATCTGGGTGGCCGAGGTATCCAACGATTTGCATATACGTCGTCCAAGTACTGACGAGCAGTTATGCTGAAATGGACAGGCGCACCATCGTGCATAAACCACATTCGTGGTCGAAGAGCTAGTGGAACATTTTCAAGTAAAATGGAAAGCTGCTCCTGAAGAAAATACGGTCCAATAATAGTTTCGCCAATAATTCCGACCCACACGTTAAGTGAAAATTCATATTGATACCGACGTTCTTGAATTGCATGTGGCTTATCTTCGGCCCATAGATGATTGTTATGGAAATTTGTAATCTCTTGCCTTGAAAAGTTGTATTCGTCAGTGTATATTACGTTTTCTGAGAATTGAGCATTTTGAGTAATCATTTGAATACATTGACAAAACTCTACTCGATGGGGAAAATCTCGCGGCAAAAGTGCGTGGACTCGTTGAATATGGTGAGGATACAATTGGTGATCCTTTGAAATTTTCCAGATTAGTTTATTGCTAACATTAAGTGTGTTAGCAATTTGTCTTGTACTCAATTCCGGACGACCTTCAATCATATTGGGAACCTCTTCTTCCAGTGCCACCGTTCTTATAACTCGTGGACAACCACAATCAGTTGTTCGTCTCTGAAAAGTCCCTCTTTCACAGATATAATAATAATAATAATAAACGTCTTTATCCTTTCCAAATAAAAGCACAAAAACAAATAATTTACCTTAAACTCAAATGCATTTGAAAATAAAAGGCGGAGTTTATTTTCAGTTGTACATTACTGCACAACAAAAAATATTCTTCCACTCAACCCAAACAAATCTTGTGTGATTCATAATTGATAGCTGCTAAAACATACAATTAAATACATTAATTACTATTTGCAAAACAAGAAAATAAAGAAAAAAAAAGAAAAATTCAAGGAAAATATGAGTGTATCGTAATAGGTAAAAATTAAATATAAAATAAGCATTAAACAATTTATAGTTGATGACATAAGAGAAGGTCCACGAGGCGAAACAATTTATAATAGATGAAATACAAAACGAGAAACAAACTTACGCATTTACTTTTTCAAGTGAAAAATAAAGAAAATGATGAGCAGGTAGATATTGTACGTTACTGCTAAATTTGATTGTCCAAAATATATTTTTTGAGGGTTCTTTTGAATTTTGAAATATTATAACTCGGATGGAATGGCATTATATTAAGAATAAATTTGGTATGTAAACGAACGTCTGAAAAACTCAGTCATGAAGTGAGGTACAGTAAGTAAACCTCTTTTTCTAATATTCACATTATGGACATCTGAACGATACGTAATTTTGCGGTGTAGATAGGAAGGTTTCTTATCAATAATTATTTTATGGCATAAGGTAATAAAATATGTTGGTGAAGATGTGCAAAAATTGTGTGATGAGGTATCACGCGCTGAAAATACATCTCTGCATAGAGCCGTCTAGCTTCCAAATAATTTCCATTGGCACGACCATACATAAAATGCATATCGGCCATTTCAGCGATTATTCATATTGAAGATTCAAAAGACACAATTGAACTTTCAACTACCACATAGAAATCAAAGCGACTTGACAGCCACCTACTAGATTTTCATTTTAAAATACTACGATTGAAGACACAAGTTGTGCAAACAGAACGTGACAGCCACCGTTCATACACACTGTTGTATTCAATTTTTTTTTATTAGAAAACTATGGCTTTCACGGACACAACACAAGAGTTGAAAAAGTTTTGCAATGAATCGTTCTGGAGGAATTTTGTTTCGTTATAAAGTTCTGGTAAAAAATGGAATAGGGGTTGCATGTTTCACCCCTTTAAAAGATCCCAACAAAATAAAAGAAATATTCATAGGTAGCTTTTTTATTGGTAGAACATGCCACAAAATTTTTGAATCGTGTAACTTTTCAAGGAAAGGCCTTAGAGCTTTTGTTTACATGAAAGACTCGCTTAAATTTTCGACAAAGAATCACCCCCTGAAAACTTTCGCGTGAACGATTTGGTGACACCCTGTATATCGGCGAAGATATACCCAAAATTTCGTGAAGTGATGGTGGTATTTCTATTGAAATCTACCTAAAATGGAATTTTGTCCACAAAATACTTCATTAATCATAAATAAGTGCCTCGAAACGTGAAGTTTATTCCAGGAAAACTCTCCAACCTTCTATTTTCAGATAAGTAGAATAATTCATAAAATTCAACTGGAAATGAAAGTGGTGCGTTTTCAGTTGTGTTTTCCGAATTAGTATTATCGAACGAATCCTGAACTTTTTCGTACCGTACCTCGTGCCCACTCGGTATATTCATAAATAACTATGAAATATTGCTCAGTCTGTATCTGAACCGAGCCGTGACTTCTGTGGAATTACGTAACAAGCCAAGAGCTTTTACCATATGGAGAATTCGGTACATAAAATGAGAAATTTTAAATTTCTCTGGAGATATATTTCCTTAGGTAATGGAGGTTATATATTCCGCAGTGATTTGCATATTCATTTTTATATAGTACTCTGATGGCTCTATATTTTCTACTCCCACAACTCGGATATTCACCACGATCGCTCATGTTTATTCATGAAAAGGAATGCTGGGATAGTATAAGCTTCATTGATTTGTTTAAAAATATGAGCGGGGTGTTCATAAAACAGCCTCTGCGATATTAGTTACTATCTTCCATCATCATCCAGTATTCCTCCACATAAAATGAGTTTCGAAACGTTTTTTTTTTTAATGAGATTTATCAAGTGCTTCAAAGTATTCTGACTTCATCTATCTAATTCTGGCTTTGTCTACCTGTTTGGATATGTTCTGTTTTGTGTTTTGGTTTTGAAAAAAACAACGAATAACGATACTAGGTATATTCCGTGAAAACATACGACACCTGTGCTTTTAACCGATAAAAAAAGTGTGGTAGATATTTGCTCACAGAGCTGGACTCCTGGTGCTTGCACTTATATCTGTATAAGTTTGGGATCGACTTGGCGACACTTGGCCTACTTGATAATAAAGATGACTAGCGTGTCAGATGGCGCCAATTTCGTTTCAGTTTCAATTCAGTAACAGGGTATATTTATTTCCTCAGCTGTTTTTTTGAGGCGAACTGTTCGCGGGATTTAATTCTAGCTTTGCTATTGGTTGAAAAGAGACATCTGTCAAACTTCACCAAAAGCAAAGCTAGAATCAGAAGCCCCCGAACATTGCACAAAGAAAGCACTGTCGTGTTGTTTCTCGTGTTTTGTACCATTTGAATTTGAAGTTAACTTTATTTTGACAGACGGAGAATTAAAAATGAAATTGTCATTAAATTGCAGAAAATATAAAATTCAATGCATACAATGAACTATGAAACTATCATTATTAGTCAGTTCGTCAAGATTTGTACACTTGCTTTCGGTACTGAATACAGGAGAATATTCGAATCTGCGGCTTTATACTGTCCACACAAAATAAAAATCTGGCCCATTCTACAAAACGTATCCTTACACACTATACCTGGAAATAAACAATTCCTCACGCACTAATGAACTGATGAACGAGTGATTTTTTAAAGAACAAACTCATCCAGGAATGAGCTGAGCAAGATTTTGAAACAAAGAGATGGAAAACACATAGATACCTACAAAATACTGAAAATAATTTCATATAAGATGCTGCAGATGTCAGAAATTAAGTTCTGACTAAGCGAGAATATGAACAAACATCTTTGGACGACGCCATCTACCACAGACTACCACAGAGAGAAGCTCTGTTGAAGTAACAGGTGGTGTCCCATCGAAAATCTAAACAATATCGAATCAGTTCATTCACCAGGGTTTTAAGACATCTTAGCCATACACTACAGGATAAAACATAATTAGTTGTTGTGGTTATAGAGGTCACTGACAGCTTGTCCAATTGCTCCCAGTTCTTGGTTGATTTCACAGATGAAACGCATTATTAATATTGTGAGTCGTGTTTTGGGACATCACCCGAGAAGTCTGCATCCTACTTTATGTGCCCTGGTTGCCTATCCAACGATAACTATATTTTGAACCATTCTCACGTTGCTACAGTAGCTTAGTCGCGAACCTTCAGTGAAGCAAACCTAACTGAGCACCTGTCAATCCCTAGTACAGGCAAGTACGACCCCCGGTTGTAAGATGTCGCAATGCAGGAAATGTAGAGCTCTTCTAGCCAACATCAAATCCAAAATTCGGTGCAACACCTGCGACAGCGCTTACCACCAAATATACAAATCGGATCCCGAAAATAGTCACAACCAACGAGCCTGCTAATTCAAATCCCTCAAAAAACTCCTATGACCGCGAGTAAGTATTTATACAAACTTAGGCCCCCTTTCTACAAAATTCAATGAACTTGTCCATGGGAGTATGTTAATAATATTTGCATGAAAACTCGAAACGAAATCAAAATAGACAAAATTAAACTAGAAAATGGAAAAATATTACAGAACAATAAACAAATCGCTGATAGTTTCAATCGCCATTACAGTTCGATAGGAAAAAAATTAGCTGATAGAATTTCAGTACCTCATAATTTCAATTTGCAAGACACCATGTATCTTCGCGACACTGATGAAAATGAAGTTCACAAAGTAATCATGGAATTAAAACTTAAAAAATCACCAGGTCCCGATAACGTTCGTTCGGAAACACTGGAGGCTATATCTAATGAAATTAAAAAACCTCTGGCTTATTTGATAAATAGATGCTTTGATACAGGGTGTTTTCCAAAAATTTTGAAAATGAGAATTATTAAGCCACTCTACAAGAGTGGAGATAAATTGAACATAATCAACTATAGACCGATTTCACTTATCTCGAATTTAGCGAAAATAATTGAAAAAATACTGAAAATGAAACTTCTGAGCTTCTTGAACAAACATAACGTCATTTCTAGTTCTCAGTTCGGATTCAGAGAAGGAAAGTCAACAGAAGATGCGATTTATTATCTTACAAGTAATATTTATAATGCATTGGACAAAAAAAAACCTGCCTTGTGTATCTTTGTCGACCTTTCAAAAGCATTTGATACGGTATCTCATGAAAAGCTTTTGAACCAACTAGAATGCTATGGGATAAGAGAAAATATTCATAAAATCTTAAAAAATTATTTATCAGACCGCGAACAAAAAGTTGACATAGGTGGTACTCTCAGTGAACCTATGACTGTTACATATGGCGTACCTCAAGGAACAGTACTGGGTCCTCTTCTATTTATAATTCATATGAACAGCATTTCACACCTTGATACCAAGGGAAAAATCATAAGCTTTGCAGATGACACCGCAATAATATATGAATCTGATACTTGGGTGAACTCAAAGACAGAAGCTGAAACTGATTTCAGTAAAATAGGTAAGTGGTTTAGGTATAACAAATTAACTCTGAATTTAGATAAAACAAAGTACTTATCATTTACTTCGTATTCCAATCACTTACCCAATATGGGTTCATTACGTTTCGGAAATAACTCAGAAATTCCGGAAGTAAACTCCATCAAATACTTAGGCATTGTGATAGACAGACATCTTAGATGGGATCTTCAAATTAAAAATATAGTAGGAAAACTGAGAGGTCTTTTATTTAAATTCAAATACTTGAAAGAATGTTCAGATTTAAATCATTTGAAAGTATTATACTATGCTCTGGTACAGTCACATATACTTACGGTATAATTGGCAGGGGAGGTGTTAACGATTATCACTTGGAAATGCTGAACGTTATTCAGAAATAGATACTGAAAATCGTCCTTGGAGAAAGAGCTACATATTCCAGTGAAAATTTATTTAAAGAGGCCAATGTATTTGACGTAAGGCAGGCTTACTGCATCAACTTATTAGTTAATGTGAAAGACAATAAAATTCAACTTGAATGTGTCGATCACAATTATAGTACCAGGAACAAACAAAAAAAGATACCTAGATCGGAAAAAGCAATTGGACAATGATGTTCAAATTACCTCGGACCTCGCCTACATAATATGCTACCAGAGTTTATAAAAAAAAATAGTTCTATTATGTAAAAAAAAAGTTTGCGTTCCGAAAGGACATTGTTTCATGATTTTGTCAACCAATCTTTCAAAAAGTGATTAAAGTTAAAACACCAATCGTTTATATAAAGCATGCATATACGCAAAGCTGACAACAAACAGAATATGAGACAATACCCGAATATGACCTACACCCCGAATATGACGTACCTACACCTCAATTATGATAAACATACCTACTGCAAACGACATTCAGCCTAAATATGGCATTCACTATTCTCACACATATCACAAGGATAAGAATATCTATTTACTATTTTATTATATCTATTTTATTATTATATTTATTTCATTTTATAATATCTATTTACTATTTCATTCATACATTCATTAGTTGAAACTTCTATTACCAAATTTATATACTTATGTGCTTCAAAATATGTAAAAAAAATTATCATTGCATATTATAGTGTTATACTACTTAGTTTCAAGTTTAATATCACATACAAGCGATAGTTTTATACTAAAGCTTCGTGATTTTCTTCCTGTTTATTCACTTACAATCTCATTGCATTAGAAAACCCTGATATGATCTCACTATCTGAAACGTGGCCAAAACCACGAATACCATCCAACATCTACCATTTACCTAATCACTGAAGGCTACTGGAGGAGTAGCAATTTATACTGAAACAACATATTTTCTTCTGATTCTTGCGAGCTCAACCTCCAATTTCCAAACATCGAAATAATCGGTTTAAAATTAAGTTCCTCTGGCTATGCCTCCACATTGTATGTATTTATCGTCCCTCCTCTACTGTCATTGTAGACAATCTCCAGCTTAATGCTACTGTATCCTATCCTGTATCCGTTCGTCTGTTTAACTTACATAATTTTGAGTGTGGGGATGGCGTTGACTGCTGTTGCTCAAAGCACAAGGTGATTATTCATCGCTTGTAAAATATATATTCGACAATTTGTGTTTGAGTTTTATGAAAGTGAGATAGATAAGTGCTGTTTTTTACCATTTCTCATTTTACGAAGGGTATTTTGTTGTGTAACCTACTGATGGTGTAATAGATGGGAGGTGTTAACTTGTTGCCGCCATTTAAAAAAAACTTTTTGATTGAAAATGCAAATTCACTATAGGAATTTTTCACAATATTTATTGTGATATAAATTGTATATATCAGATAATGTCAATGTCCAGCATGTTGGGGAGTAGTTGTTTTCTGTTAGATATTACAAAAAGTTACTTCAATTTTTCATCGTAGATTTTTTTCTTGTTTTCCAATGTTCAATTGAGATCGTTTTTATTTTTCAATATATGAGAATATCTTGAACAACTCGCAATGCGGAATCTTGAAGACTACGCCAGAAACACAGCAAGTGACATGGATCTCAACAAAAGCAGTTGACGTGAATTTCCCAAAGAACTCGCCGAAAGGCTCTATATGCGAAATTCCCACAGTACTCGCCAGAGGCACGGCACTGTCCGCGATGTTCACACAGCTAGCTTTCATGCGAGCTCACAGAAACCTCAATTTGAGATATACATGAGAATTTCCCAAAGTACTCGCCACAAGATTTTGCAGAGATCTCGCTAGAGTGTATTGTTCGAAAATTTCCACGTGGGATATCGCTGAGACTTCGCTGAGGATATCCCGGCGGAGGATATCTGGATATCTGGATATTGTTTTCGCGGACTTCCAGAAGGCATTTGATCAGGTACATGATGATGTTCTCTTAGAAAAGCTCAGTGGCTATGGATTGTCCAGAAATTTGCTCGAATTGATGAAGAATTATCTTCAAAAACGATACTTTTCTGTCAAACATAATGGAAACACTTCAGGAAAATTTTTAGCTAATTCTGGAGTTCGACAAGGCTCGAATCTAGGACCTCTCCTATTTTTACTTTTTATTAATGATTTGTCTTCGACTCTTGAATTTTCGGAGTGCTTACTTTTTGCTGATGACTTGAAGCTCTTCAAACGTGTTTAAACTGTTCGAGACTGCATAGGTCTGCAGAGAGATATAGATAAAACCATTGATTGGAGTCTGAGAAATAAATTATATTTTAATTCAAAAAAATGTTCTGTACTTTCAATCACCCGTATTAAAGAGCCAATTGTGTTTGAATATGAAATGGAGGGGGAGGTGCTAGAGAGGAAAACTGAAATAGAGGATCTTGGTGTTACTTATAATTCACAATTCAACTATTCTAATCACATCAAAAGCATGATTAAATCCGCTAATCGTATTTTAGGATTTGTTATCAGGCAAACATTGAATTTTTCCGATATTAACACTATTAAATTACTATATTATTCTCTGGTCAGGCCTTAATTAGAATTTGCCTCAATTATATGGTTCGGAGAATATCAAACACATTTGAATGATTTGGAAAAAGTACAAAACAAACTGTTGAGATACTTGTATTTTAAAAAGTACCACTTGTGGCCTGATTATAATACCGTTAGGACATCACAATTAAGATCTGAATTCAGAATATTATCTTTGGAACAGAGACGAACTTTAACATCAATGATATTCCTGTATAAATTAATTAACAATTTAACAAATTCCCCAGAAATCCTCAGTAGGATTCCATTTAATGTACCTCCACGGCGTATACGTTCCGCTCCAATGTTTAATATTTCTGCAATTGGTACATCATCGAGAGCACCTGCAACGAATGTGAATACGCATTCTCACACTGTCTCTTCATTTCTCAAATAATCAGTTCAAATCTTCCACATATTAGAATGTTTATTGCATCCACGTTCCGTCATCCATGGGAGTACAACAAGTTACTTCACACCCAGTTAAATATATTAAAAACTTTTTAACAAAAAATTAAACCGACGAAATACGGAACTGGAAAGTAAAAAATAAAATGAACCTTCTTAGTCTCAATAACTGAGCTCCTAAACTAATGCAAGTAACTAATTTTGAGTCGGCGCCAAACAAACAAGCAAATGAATTAGGTGAGGCGTAAAATGATGGCATCGAGTTGGGCGGTGACATTCTGATATTTTTTTTGAAGTAATTTAATGATCTTCGTTGATTGTTCGTTTGGCGCCGACTCAAAATTAGTTACTTACATTAGTTTAGGAGCTTAGTTATTGAGACTAAGAAGGTTTATTTTATTTTTTACTTTTCAGTTCCGTATTTCGTCGGTTTAATTTTTTGCTGATAAGTTTTCATTTTTCAATTTTTTGTAGCTGAAATCTACTAATCACTTCCAAAATACTCACTTACCCACCTTATTTCAACTATTACCAGTTAAATAATATGATTATCTACTTTTACTATTTGTTGTTATATAAATTATTTTTGTTGTTCTGGTTAGTTTATTTCATTACTTTGTATATCATTCCATCCTCTCATAGATTATAATGATTGTGACGGATGTAGGAGAACAAAAAAATGACACTAGCGATCTGTCATTATCCACTACCTATGTGTGCCAATGTTCACAAGTAAAAAATCAATTATTCCCTATTTTTTACCATTAAGGGTAAATATTTCCATTCGAAATCCAAATAAGATCAACTATGAGGTATACCCTATCTGATAAAAAAAGGATCATTCAAATCGAAGATCCCAGAACAAAGTTATGCCTGATAGGATCGGTTAACGGACCAGAATTCAGAGGGTGAGTGATCAATATCCTTCATTTTGCTACCCTTAGGGGTAGATTTCATCTTTCAAATTCAAATGGGACCAACTTCGGAGTGCACCCTATCCACTGAAAAATGAATCATCGGAATCGGACGTCTCAGTGGAAAGTTATGCGTGATCATACATAAAAATATATATATACTAAAGAGGAAATTTGAGTCGATTTGTCTGACACAAAACTGTAGGAAGGTATAAGAACTGAAAATGCTCCGCAGATCTCATCATTCGTGCAGCTCATCTATAGATATTCCGAATTTCACATGCAACAATCCAAACTTTGTTTTGTATCCGAATATCTAAGCACTGAACATAGTATTCAGGCGTTTCGTTGAATTCGTGATGCAATCGATAATCTACTCATCACATATTCAGTGTGTTGGAAATTTACTACCTACTGAATTAACATGTTCGTTTTGGAGGCAAGGTGAACAGATGAACATGAAAGTGGTTATTTCGGTTTACCAATAAACTTTATATTATAGTTCGTGTCTCAACTTGATGAGGTTTACCCATATCTAGTCAAATAAAGGGAAATTCTGATTATATCTGTATGTGAACAGGTAACGTTAATACAGGCTTGTACTTCTGTGATCGATGGATACATACCATTTCATAACGAAGTAGAATAGTGGTTAAAAATCACAGTTTTTTTTAACACTCTATGCGTCGGTATTGTACAACAAAAATCGCCCGAGAACTAAATGGATAACACGTGGAATAAAAGCTATTGTTAATAGAAAAAATGATTCATATAAAGGGGTGAGAACAGATACGGGTAATACAGAGCTTTGGGAAGAATCTTAAAATCCACCTTAAATAAGTCAAGGCAGTCCATTTATATATGCTGATGACACGGCGGTGGTAGTCTCATGAGAAAGTTACCGTAGAGTTGAAATAGCAATCAGTCAGTTTTTGCTATGGTGTGGAATAAACCACCTTGTAGTTAGCCTGCGGAAAACCAGTTACAGTGGACCCCCGATAATCCGGCCCCTGTCTAATCCGGCGCCCCCTGTAATCCGACATGACTTACATAGTCACAACTCGTACGCCGCGCCACCGCTATTGTGCTCGACGCGTATGCATTGTTTTACATACATACTTAGTTTGAATTTGACTACTAGTGATAGCGGTACGGCCTAGCGTGCGTTCATTGTTTACTATTTATTCATTGTGTATTAGGTGTAGTACCTAGTAATGTCGTCACAAACCCAGAAGGAAAGCAAAAACGTTGACAATTAAAGAAAAATGTGATATTTTAGATCGCTTAAATCGCAATGAAACTTTCAGTAGTTTAGCAAGTGAATACGGCGTGGCCGATCTACAATTTATGACGTTAAAAAAACACAGAAGATTAAAGAAGTTCGTGTCAACTACTGACTGCGGGCCAGGCAAGAGACAGACACTCAAGAAAGCTGAACATCCAGAAGTGGAAGAAGCTTTTGTCATGTGGTTTCTTCAGGAAAGAAACAGGCATGCACCAATTTCGGGACCCATGTTGGCGATGAAAGCTGTTTTTTTATAAGGAAATAACAAAAAAGATGATTTTGTGGCCAGCAAAGGATGGCTAGAACGTTTTAAAGTCGTCATGGCATACGTTTAATGACTATTACAGGAGAGAAACTTTCTAACGATGCCACCGCATAGAGCCCTTTAAATTAAGATTTTGCAAAAGGTGAACGATTTAAATCTTGACCCGTCACAGGTGTACAATGCAGACGAATCAGGGCTTTTTTGGCGTGTGATCCTAACAAAACTTTCGTTTCTTGTAACGAAAAAAGACGTACCTGGACGAAAAGTGAGTAAAGAGCGTGTAACCATACACCATGTGCTAATGCGAGGTACACGCGCTTAAGATGGTGGTCATTGGGAAATCTAATAAACCAAGGGCATTCAAAAACATTGATTTACCGTACACATTACGGACAAAAGTGCATGGATGACAAAAGACCTTTTCAAAAAATGGTTTGATGAATGCTTCGTACCTGAAGAAAATGGTTAAAGATCATAATTTTCCTCAAAAAGCTGTTGTTCTTGATAACGCTCCCGGTCATCCGTCTGAAAGAACTGACAACTGAGGATAAATGCATCACGCGATGTTTCTTCCGCCAAAGCACTGCACCGATTCAACCAATGGACCAGAACATCATTCAGTTTGTTAAGCAAGACTATAAAAAAAACTACTTTTGAGAGCCGTATCAAAAGACCAACCAAAGAAAAAATTTAAAAGAATTTAATATGAAAGACTTGGTTTTGCTCTTAGTCAGTCGTGGAGGCGTTTCCGTCATCAACTATTATATCGTCTTGGAAAAAGTTATGGCCAGATATAATCACCACCCTAGCAACGATCCACAAATCAGTGTAACTCGGAAGTTATAGAACAAGTCGCTACCGAAACACAGATAAGTCCGGAAGATTTGAAGTCTGGGGCCGTGGAATGGATAAAGAAGAAAATGTTTGTCTTGAAATGTCTGACGAAGATACATATTATAAAAGAGGTTTCTAATAATACAACAAACGATCAGGGAAGATAACACGACTATTGCAAACTGCTCCACAAGTCACAGATCAAGACGCAGTTAACGCTTTGAGCTAGGTTTACAATGGCTGAAGAGAATGGTACATCCTACAACGAACTTTTACTTTTGAGAAGACTGAGGGACAAAGCTCTGATCTCGCGTTATAACAACCTTAAACAAAAAAAAATTGATGAATATTTCAATACATGATTTTGATTAATAATTTGATTATTTTGGAGATATTATGGCATTTATGCTTAATTTTATAATAAAACGTAAGCTCTCAATTGTTATTTAATTTACTAAATTGACTTACAAAATTAAGTCTGATTTAAATTTCCAAAGTACACATAATATGTACGTATAATATATAGATTTTGTCATTAGATATGTATGTCTTATGCTTTAATTTTATAAAAACGTAAGCTCTCAATTATTATTTAATTTACTAAATTCGACTTTACATAAATTAAGTCTGATTTGTATTCAAAGACATACATACATATGTAGATAATATACATATAGATTCTTGTCATTAGATATGTAATTTGTCGGATTACAAGGTACTCTTTCGTAAAAAAATCCGGACTATAGGGGTCTTAGGCAGTGCTCTATAATCCGACAAATTCGATAGTCCGACACTGCCCTGCATAATGTTTGCCGGATTACCGGGGGTCCACTGTATTTGGAATCAACAGGTAAATATAAATCACCCACCATTGAATCGAGTATACAATTCAAATATACAGGCAGTCAACTGTCTCAACTCTCTGGGCACTGTTGTTGATTGTAAATTATCTTGGAACTACCAAATAAATCATCTTTGTAACGAGCTCCGAAAAACGTACTTGAAAGATCTGATCAACGTCTATTATGCTCTGTCGTTCTCAACAATCAGTTGCAACATAATCTCTTGGGGCCAAGCTACTGAGGTACCCAGAGTCTTTACTCTACAGAAGCGCATTATCCGCCTAAAGTATCAAGATTTTTATGAAAATATTTTCAAGTTACATCAAATATTGACAGTTACCTGTATTTACATATCGAAAATATTGTGTCACATCCACAAAAACAAACACAATCTCAAGAAGTGCTCGGAAATCCACAAATATATTACCAGAAATCATATAATATATATATATGGAAAAGTTCCATCAAATGAAGTACAAAAAATCTCCAAAATATAGCAGGAGTCATATTTTCAAATTACTGCCTGAACACTGAAAAACTAATCTCTGAAGAAATTCAAGACTGGACTTGGAGAAATCCTTATCTCAAATAGTTTTTATGACGTATCTGAATTTCAAATATACTTCATATTGATTACTATCGTTTCGGACGTCCATAGTCCTAATGGATTCGGAAGATTTTCACGACGTTTCGAATGCTTGTATCTGCAATCGTCTTCAGGTGAATACTGACAAGTTTAGGTGCTACTTATCAATTTATATGACTGCCGGTGCAATGATGCTTGTAATTCCGCCATGTGCAATGGTGAGTGGAATGGAATCGGATAGCAGAGAGAACACGGTCTCCACAAACCAGCAGCGAAGGTAAGAAAACCATTATGAATATCTCAACTTAACCACTTACAGGAGTAGAGGAGTCCCTGCTCGAAAAGGGATTGAAGTTTGCAGTTGCACCTAAAACAATACCTATTCTGGACATTGTAAGCTCTGTAGAGTCAACCAGCAGCAGAATGAATCCCATCCAGGCAGAAGAGTTCAGATGGAAAGTGAGAGAGACACTCGAGAAGGAGAGAAATCATGGGAGTAACATCACTGCAGGGGAACAGAGGGCCCTAAAAATCCTACAAAAAGATTCTTCCAGCCAAGAAAGGGAACGCCACGGTTATCATTGACACCACAACATATGATGACGAGATAGAGTCCGTACTCCACACAGGGAACTATATACTCTTGAAGAAGGATCCGACATCCACTATAGAAAGGAAGATCTACAACACTCTGAGGAAATTTAATCATTTCATTCCAGACAACGAACGATCACATCTAACGCCACATTACAGTAAACCACCGCATCTCTACGGGCATCCGAAAATCCACAAACCAGACATGCCACTGAGACCGATCACCAGCTCGCGGAACTCACCAACCTACAAGCTATCGAATTACCTCCCACCGATACTACAACCCTTACAAGGAAATAGCAGTTCAACCGTCAAGAATTCCATGCACTTCGTTGACACCATCACAAATGTTGAACTTGGACCAGAATATCGTTTCATCAGCTTCGACGTGGGGAGCCTCTACCATCATCAGAAGGAAACTCGAAGAGGATAACCAGCTGCACGAGAGGACTGACCTTCCTACTCAAGCAATATTGGAATTACTTAAGTGCTGCCTGCAGAACTCATATTTCCAGGAAAAGGACCGATTCTTCTCTCAAGTCGACGGACTCCCGATGGGATCTTCCCTTTCTCCAATCATCGCCAACATATACATGGAGTGGTTCGAGGAATTGGTTATACGGGAGGCAGAATACAAACCAAAGCTGTGGTTGAGGTACGTGGATGATACCTTAATTATATGGAATCACGTAGATAAACATCTCCAGGATTTCTTCTCAAGAATTAACAGAATCAGGGATTCGATCAAATTCACGATGGAAATGGAAACCAACAGTACCTTACCCTTCCTCGATGTGAACGTTGAGAGAATAGGCAATGGAATCCGCAACTCTGTCTACAGAAAGAAGACACAGTATCTCAATTACAGCTCCAACCATCCGAATTCGACGAAGAGAGGGATTGTGAGAACATTGGTAGAGAGAGCGACGCACATATGCAACGACGAGGAGTCACTGGATGCCGAATTAATCCACATCAGAGAGGACCTTCACCGGAATGAATATCCCAAGAAACTCCTGGGAGAAGTATTGAAACAACTCCAGAGAACGAAGACATCGGAAAAGCAACAACAAAGCACAGTGATCTGCCTTCCGTACATCAGTGATGTCTCCGAAACGAACAGGAGGATCGGAAAAAAGTTTGACATCAAGAGCTGCTTCTAATCCGGAGTACTTTACGGAGTTTTCTGACCAGACCAAACCTGACAACAAAAATGAAATCGGTAAGAATTGCAATTATGAAGTTCCAGGTGAATGCGTAGACTCCTACATTGGAGAGACAAAAAGGACGTTATCGGTAAGATTGGATGGACACAAGAAATGGACTCAACCTGGAGAAACGTCAAAATCGGGAATCGCTGACCACGCCTGGACTGAGCAACATCGATTTCTCTGGGACGACGAAAGGGTTCTACATAGGAAGGAGCATTGGTTCAAACGAAAGTTCAAAAAGGCCGCCTACATTGAAGCCAATAACGCCCTCAGTCAACCAAGCGTTGAGATCAAGAACGTATGGAAACCACTGATTGCTTTTTCTGGCGGGTTGCAGAGGCGCGAAACTCCACGCACCATCACACCGCGCGAAATTACACGCACCACTGCACATGGTGATTGCACCGGCAGTCATATAAATTGGTAAGTAGCACCTAAACTTGTCAGTATTCACCTGAAGACGATTGCAGATACAAGCATTCGAAACGTCGTGGAAACCTTTTGAATCCATCAAGTCGATGGACGTCCGAAACGAGAGTAATCAAGTTACCACATTGTCTACAACCTTCAAACAATACTCAATATTCTTATATATGACCCATCCATCTTTAACCAGCCTGGCAAACTCTATAGTTTGTATTGTATTATCAAACTATGAATATTTCCTAATTATTTCGTAGTCATCTGACGAACCTACATGTAATATGGCAGAAAAAAAAAAGCTTTCTATCAGCATTATTGCCCGAAAAATTTCATGTCAAAACTTAATCCGCTCCAACCCGGCTTATACAAGTATAAAGAAACTCTGCGGGGGCTGAAAAAAGGCCTTTTGCTTGTTATTCAATATTAATAATAATTATTTCACGATTTAAAGCTGAAAATGCAGCAGGTACATCCGTAAAATCGAGCTGAAATCCGCCAATCCTCATAATTATCCCAGCTGTTATGAATTTTTCATACCGTCCTACAGGATTCCCGCAGAACGACTTGACCTTATTTATTATTGAAGTTGAGACCTCGGAGACTGCTTAGAATTCAATTTGAGCAAGGTTCTGACTTCATTTCGCGACCTTATTGCTTGCTCTATCAGAAGTTTCCGCGAGAAAATACAATTATTCCCTGGTAGTTCCATAATGCGATTTGGAATACTGCTGGAGTTGAAAAAGCTGTATCGAACTCACAATTAGGGATGAAACAACTAGAAACTAATTTACAAGTAATATGGGTATGGATCTCGTTCAGGAAGTTGATATTTCGTGTTCTCTAATGAGATTTGCGATTTTGAATCCTGTTATATAAAGACTAGTGGAATTATTGGCACGAAATACATTTCTCCTGCGTCTGGAATAGATGATCCTCGATGTGGTGAGTCTTTTTATGACGTTTTTATGTTTAATTTCGGAACGAAAATATTATCATAACCAAGAATAAGAAAATTGGAACAACAACTCCGTCATTGCATCAAGCTTTTCCCTTGAAGAACCGAGCCGGCAGAAACATATAGGTTGTTAGTGAATAAGTGCGACAAACTTCAGGAGGTGATTCTGCATGGAAAAATAATGGCAGTTAGCTATATAACTTTTGTCCGCAAATGCTTTGTTTTCGGAAATACGGGGTGTTAAAGATTTCCTTGAAAACTGACTATTTATTTATTGCTCTGAAATCGGTCGAGATATGCAGATGAAATTTGGTAAGTTTCAAGAAGTAGTTATTGCGCATTTTTTGACATGCAAACGGGTAATGATATCAATTTTTTTAAAGAAAAAAATGGTACGCCACTGAGATTCTTCAAATTAAAAATCATTTTAGAATTGCTCGTTCAATTTGTGACAAAAAATCTCTCAAGCCCTTTTTTCGTATGGGGCGCCGTTTTCTATGCAAAAAAATAAAACATCTTAACGCGTATTTTTCATTTCTTCAATACATTATCAAGAACTATCTAATACAATAACGTTAAACCAGAACAATAACAGAAAATATCACTAATAAATAAATAGACGCGAAGCTACAACAAATGTTCAAAAGGACCTCCCTCAGACGTGATACAAGATTCAACTCTTCGCCTCATTGATTGTCGTATTCGCGCAAATATTCCTGGTGTATTTCTTATTGTCTCACAGCCGGCTGTAATTTGATTCCTCGGGTCTTCAACATTTTTGACGGGGCTGGAATGAACTATGACTCAAGAAAACCCAAATGCAAAAATCTAGAGGATTTAAATCGAGAGATCGAGCAGGCCAATGTTTCGTACCTCCCCTACCTATCCAACGATTTGGATATACTGTATCTAAGTAATTACGTACAATAATGCTAAAATGGACTGGTGCACCATCATGAATGAACCAGAAGTTTTGTATCAGCTGTGGAGGAATTTCTTCAAGAAGAACAGGTTACTCTTCCTGTATCAAATTAAGGTAAGAGTCGCCTGTTTGTCATTGTGTTAGGAAATATAGGCCGATTAAATGATAATCAAGTACGCCAAGCCATGAATTTACTGAAAACTGATGCCGAAAATGAGCTTCAAAGATTCCATGTGGATTTTTCCAGCCCAGACTTGATTATTATGGAAATTTCATATACACTGTCATCCAAAATTAGCCTCGTCAGTAAACAAAATGCCATTTGAAAAATTAGGAATTTGAGCGATTCGATAAAGAATCCAATGGCAAAAAACTAGGCGCGGAAAAAAGTCTCTAGGTAGTAGAGCTTGCACACGTTGAATATGAAACGGATACAATTGCTGTTCATTAAGAATTATAAATACAGTGAAGTTGTTCAGTATGTTGAAAATTTTTCGAGTACTTGTTTCAGGTGACTCCGCAATTAACTCGAGAACTACTTCTTCTAGTTGCACAGTTCGTACTTCTCGAGGGCGCCCGCAGTCAGCCGTTTGTTTCTTAGATGTACCATTTTCACGCAAACGTTGGTGAAGACGAGCAAATATTGTGTGATGGGGTACCCTACGTCCTGGATACAACTCAGCTTACAATCGACGAGCTTGCCAACCATTTCCATTACTTCGACCATAGACAAAATGCATGTCTGACAATTCCGCATTTGTATAATTTTCCATTATTTTCGATAAAAGAAAAATTTATTACTCGTTATCATTACTGTTATACCAAACTAAAAGCTTAAGAATGAAGAAACGCTAATTTGAAGCCTACTAGCATCACTAGATCATGTATTAAAGTAATGATAAATACTCGTTAGGATGTTTAATTTTTTGCATAAAAACGGCGCCCCATACGAAAAAAGTAAGAAGAGATTTTTGTCACAAATTGAATGAGAAATACAAAAATGATTTTTCATTCGAAATATCTCAGTGGCGTACCATTTTTTGTTTGAAAAAATTGAGATCATTACCCGTATGCGCGCCAATGATGAACATAAAATTCTTAATTGCAAGTCAAAAATGCTCAATAACTACCTCTTGAAACTCACCAAATTTCATTTGCACAGAGCCGGATTAAGAGGGGGGCAAACGGGGCTGCAGCCCCGGGGCCTCCACAAGATAGGGGCCTCCACAATATAAATTTTCAGGTAACATTTCCTAACAAATACCGACGGATATGCAAAATCATGTATAAAAAATCTGACAACGAAAGAGCAGTTCTCCCACTTTTTCCTCTTATTTTTCGTTTCAAACATTCAAAAACATGTTTCGTATTCTTGTCAAAATCCATGGTTAATATTGATCTTCGATCTGATGAATCATGTGTATTTGCGAGAAACAGTCACCAAGTAAAACATCATACTATTATACAAAATATTATATCGTATCGAAATTAGCTGTAAAAACAAGAACAATTAAATTTAAAAAAATGTATACATTTTTTTTTATTAAATGAAGGATTTTCTGTCGATGTATTCTTCGAATGACACAAGCGATCTAGATACACAATGAAATTCAATAATCATAAGCAAAAGAAAATAATATTTCAATTTATGAATATGATTGCATCAAATTATTCATAAGAGCCCTGTGCGCATTCCATAATAGAACAAAAGTTCAAATTCTGTTGACTATTTTCCGGCGATTCTACAAACACTTTGCCCATCTTTACCTGTTTTTTCTATTTAATGGTGTTGACAAGTGTCCGCTGAGTGGCGCGCTTGTAGCAGAGAAATCCCCGAAATCTGAAAGTGTGAGTCTAAGAGAAGGATGACATTCCGCAACAAATGTAAATCCTTCTGAAAAAGGACTATCAAAAAGACCAATCTAAGATGTTCTACTATCAGATTCTTGAAAACCAAAATTTCAGAGCTACATTCTCAAACATTGCAATTACAGTGATTATTTTTTGACATTGCTAGAAACCAATGGAAACGTTCAATTCAAATAATTCATATACGTTCAATAGTGGGAATCTTCTACCTAGAAAATTGTCGCGGGAATAATTTGAGGTATTTTGTTTTTATTGTCTGACAAACCTATATTTTTAATTTGAAGTCTGTCATCAATTCGCATGAAAAGTGTGACATGAATCAAAACCGGTTTAGTACATTATATAATTTTGCAAGGAAATGTGTTTATGATCGTAACATCCAAAAATAATCTAAAGAATACCACACGAGAGTTCGATATAGTAGAAAATAATCATCTAGATTTCTTTCTCAAACTTGTTGGCAATAGCCACTCGAGCCAGTTGGTCTCTCTTGTCTATTGCCTGGCAACAAGTTTTCGAAAATCTGTCCCATTATTTTCACTCTCTTGTGATATTACAACTGAGAATGTGATGATGTCAAATTGCACTGGAAAGCGCTCATTTTCCAAAATGAGAAAAATAGGAGAATTACGATGAGACAAGGCCGCCTACCAAAGTTATCGCTTCTTAGCATTGAGAATGATTTTCTCCGGATGCTGGATTTGACCGAAATCATCAATGATTTTTCGTCGAAAAAAGCTCGCAAGAATCCATTCGTTTACGCTGTAATTTAATTTATTTCTTGTATTTTATTATACCTACATATGCTCGTGTCGAAATAATTTGATTTGTTCCGCAATAAATAAAAAAAAATTGTTTGAAAAATAATTAGGGGCCTCCACTCCTTTGTTGCCCCAGGGCCTCCACACCTTTTAATCCGGCCCTGTTAAATTGTAACTGGAGATGAGTGCTTTGTACACTTGAAACATGTCTTTTTTTTATGAATCCCGCTGGGATAATACATTTGTAGAGACGACACCTTTTAATCCGGCCCTGCATTTGCATATCTCGATGGGTTTCAGAGCAATAAATAAATAGTCCGTATCTCGGAAAACGAAGCATTTGCGGACAAAAGTTATATAGCAAACCGTCATTATTTTTTCATGCAGAATCAGCCCCTGGAGTTTGTCGTACTTATTCACTCATAAATAGTATTTTGTTTCACAAAAGAAATGTTTGTATCGTGTTTAATGAAAACTGATAAGGACTGATAAGAACTACCGCTTTTGTTTATATGGGACCTGCAAATTTGCTCTTTTCCTTCTTCTTATTCACAGTAGCGAATGTATATCCCGACATATTCCCTCTTTTCAATTTGCTTTCATTGTTATTAGATCTAATTCTAGCTACATCTGCAAAACGTTCAAAGTGGGAGTAAAATCCCAAGGAATGTACCGGAAGTGATTGGGATCCTGATAATGGTGTTTGGAATATGGCTACTGACTGAAATTATAGGGATAAATTCAACGACTCGAAAGCAGCAAACCGGAATCACCTTTGTCGGAACCGGAACGGGTTCATGATGAGTGAATTAATTGTTCCTCGAAGAGACTGAGTATTGTTAAGCAATCATTCGGCGGAAAAGTCGCGGATTGGATCTGCGAGAAAGGGCTTCTTCCACAGCAATATCTCTTCGAGGTGCTCGTTGTTCGACGAAGCTTTGTCGAAATATATTCGAACTAGTTCAAGTGCGTTTAGTTAATTAATTGTTGAATATAACAATGGGAGTCGTCAATAACTCTATGAATGTGAAATAGTTGGTAGCTTGGCAGGAAACTACGAGGACGTAGAAGGGCCACTGATTTTTTTTTATAATTCCAACTTAGTATCTCGGAATTCCGTCTTAACATCTTGGAATAAACAGCGTGTTATGTAATAAGTGTCCGATATTTTACAGGACGATTCCTCAGTTATTCATAAGGTGAAAAGTTCATACAAGCATGGGTCGGCAAGGCCTTTATTTTTGATATACAGGGTATTGAAAATTTATTTTCATTTTGGATTTTTATTTTGGTTTTTATTAAATAATTTTTAAAATAATGTCGATATTTGGACAAAAATTGGTATTTGGGGATTTTTCAAAATAAGAAATTCAAATTTGATCTTAGTTTGGTCCTCGATTGTAGGGGCGCCGCCTACTTGTCTTTGTTTTCTTTTGGGGAGTCACAACTTTGTCGTGCATATATGTATCACATTTCCTAGAAGAAAAATAATAGTTTAAAAAAACTAAAAAACACGCTTGCATAGGAAATCAGACTTAAAAAATATAAAATAAGAAAAACGTAGTTTATTTGAGAAAAAGCGTGGGGTGCATGGTATCAATTACTTGTGATCTGGGACATTTCTTACTTTACTGCCCTAGGTGTGTAATGTACTATATAATTATTGATACCATGCACCCCACGCTTTCTTCAAAATAAAATACATTTTTTTATTATTTCATATTTTTCAGTCTGGTTTTTTAGTTTTTTCAAACTATTATTTATTTCCTACTTTTTAGTTTGTTTTATTTATAAAAGCGTGTTCTTTTAGTTTTTTTTCAACTATTATTATTATTATTTTAAAATAAAATAATTTTTTTCCTTATTTCACTATCATTAATTTATATTTATTAAATATTGGCACTATTCTTCATTCAAATTTATTAAAATTTATTTTTAATTTTTCAGTTTGTTTTTTTAAAGCTTTTTTAGTTTTTTCAAACTATTATTTATTTTCTACTTTTTAGTTTGGTTTATTTATAAAAACGTGTTTCATTTATAAAAGCGTGTTTTTTAGTTTTTTTTAAACTATTATTTTTATTATTTTTTTGCTATTGAAAAATGGAATAATCTTATCAAATTAGTGTATTGTCATCGGTCCTCGATGAATCTACAAAGTTTGAATGAAATCTGACCGTTTAAAGTGGGTCAAAATCGCGCCCAAAGGAGTCGGTTTTGTTTTCTATTGAAGCGTGTTTTTTAGTTTTTCAAACTATTATTATTGTTATTTAATTTTTAACTATTATTCTCCAATTTTGAATAGAATTGGACCATTATCACAAAACTCATCCGCCATTTTGGAGCCGCCATCTTGAATCCTCCAATTATCACAGAATAATCATAATCATCGACCCCAAAAACCCCTACATACCAATTTTGAATAGAATCGGACAATAATCACAAAACTCTTCTGCCATTTTGGAGCCGCCATCTTGAATTTTCCAATTTTTACAAAAGAATCATACTATTGGACCCCAATAACCCCACATACCAATTTTGAATAGAATTGGACCATAATCACAAAACTCTCCCATTTTGGAGCCGCCATCTGGAATTTTCCAATTTTTACAAAAGAATCATACTATTGGACCCCAAAACTTCCACATACCAATTTTGAATAGAATCGGACCATAATTACAAAACTCGTCTACCATTTTGGAGCCGCCATCTTGCATTTTTCAGTTTTGACAAAAGAATCATAATCTCTGACCACGAAAACCCTCAGATACCAATTTTGAAGCGAATCGGACCATAATCACAAAACTCGTCCGCCATATTGAAGCCGCCATTTTGTTTTTTTTTTCAAACAAAAATTTCTTAATGCATTGTCACCAACATTTTGTACACCTGCCAAATTTCAAATCATTCGTACGTCTAGAAGTGGGTCAAAATCGCGCCCAAAGGAGTCGGTTACAAACAAACAAGTGAAGCTAATATAAAGCGTGTAAAAATCGATTCCTCTATCATTTTAACGTGAAAAAGATATGCTTTTCGAAAGTCGCTACAAGCAGCCGTTTTCGAGACGTTTTGATTCAGATAAATCGATGCATCCAATCTTCTTCTCATTGATTCGCGAGCTCTTTGAAAATAAAAGTATCAAATAGGCTAGTAAGTTTATTCCAATGTTTTTTTGTTGTGCTGTCATGTCAAAAACAATATCTTGATGCACAGTTAAATAGTTTTATTTATTATTATTCTGATTATTTAAAAAAAAAATGGTAAACTTTATCAATGCAGATTATGCTCTCATTTTACATACATCAGGAGCGTTATCCGAACCGCACAACTCCTACTTCAAAAACGTTTTCAAGAATTCACGCTCGGTTAAGGCGAACAGGAAGTTTTGAGAAAGCTAGTCATCTGTCGGGTGCACATCGCACGGTAAGAACCCCAGAAACCGAGGAAGCAGTTCTTAATCTGGTAGGAGAACACCCGGAAACACGCTCCAGAAAAATAGCGCTGACGTTAAACATTTCTCATGTTCTGGTATGGAAAATTTTAATTGATAATTTGTTATATACCTATCATATTCAGAGAGTTCAGGCACTACTCTCTCGTGACTTTCCGTTCCGTATCAAATTCTGTCGTTGGTTTCTCGAATGCCTTATTCGAAATCCTGTTTACCGACGAAGCAAATTTCTCACGCAACGCTATAAGCAATTTTCACAACAATCATTTGTGGTCAGAGGAAAACCCCCATGCGATACAGGAATCACATTTCCAAGAACAGTTCTCTGTTAAGGTTGGGGCAGGAATACTTGGAGATTATTTTATAGGTCCATTCTTCATTCCGGTAAGATTAAAAGGAGAGAGATATCGTCATTTTCTTGAAGAAGATTTGCCTATTTCACAGGAAGATGTGCTGCTTAGACTACGAAATGACATGTGGTTTGTGCATGACGGTGCCCCAGCATATTTTAGCATCCAAGAGCCACTCATGTCCAATCCAAATCATATCATATTTCAGGCGAGTAGTTTGCGTCAACACATGTTCACCTCCTACGAGAGATGAAGATGGGTTGCGGAAACTTAGGTGGCTACCTCCAAGTGGTATCGCTGGATAACGGGGTTGACAAGGAGAATCCAGTGGGAATGACCAGAAATGGTCAAAACCTGCAGATCTCTAAGTCAATCTCAAACCAAATGCCACCACAACATGGCTTAATCCAAGGCGTTAAGCGACCCGTACCGAGGGATGGATGATACCTGAGCCAGTCAGGTATCACAACGGAGCCTCTGGGATACATGGCGACCTCCCAGAGTAATCTGCCTTACACCTGCGCAGGGGGCACCGCAGGTGTGGACGACCCTTTCCCCTACACTCGTGGGAACGAAATGGAAACCACACAGAAAAACAACCCTGGGGAACTTCCGTTGAAAAGACCCAACACCGATAGCGGGTATGGAAGTCAAGGAGATTCCAGTTGAATCACACTTGGCACCAGAAATCGTAAACCCAACCGAGGAGGGATCAGCAGATGGTCGAACACCTACTGAGAAACTCCCGGAAACAGAGTGGATTCCAAAGCCATTTGGTAAAATGGAAACCAAAAAGATTCTTCAGCTCATCAAAACCCAGGACATGGGGATAGATACTGAAGAATGGCTTGTCATCAAGAGACAAAAGGAGGCCTCGGGTCTAACTCTTGTCTTTCAATCTTTGACTGTGACGCCCTAAGTAGTAGGCGACACAGAACCTTTGGAGAGATCAGCCCGGAAACAGGCATGAATCCGAAGAACCTTATCAACAGGCTTATAAACCTAATTAAAGGCACAAACCTGTTTGAATGAGGAACCACTGATGACAGAGTGATACAATAGACCCCAGCTGGTCGCAGTGTCAAGGGAAGCTAAGTGCCAACCCTGTCTCTGGCTCGTCAGCTTCCAACCAACCAACCATATCATATTTCAAATACATGACAAAACCAGCAACAAGGGGGCTAACATCAGCTAACTTCACTTCCAGTAGCCATTGAACACCTACTCTACTCTACTGAATTTGCAGAAGGTATTCCATCAGCAAAAACTAAACAGTGATAAGTTTTGCACAAGATACTTTTCATGGTTCTTTTTAATAACACCGATTCACAGAGGTGAACTTTCTTCCGTACTCATGATCATAATATAAATAATGAGGTGAAAAAGTGTTTGAAACGTAAAAATGAACTAAGAAAGCTCAAAGATATATCTAACCATCATATGCAGCTATATGTTGAAGAGAGACGAATTTAAAAAAAACTAATTGATAATAGTTATAAATAATACATAAAAAATATTGAGAGCTCCATCAAAGTAGACCCCAAGCTTTTTTGGTCATGGACGAAAAGCAATAAAAAAACTAACAATTCATCCCCCATGCTCAAGTTACGGGGCTCACAAGTGAAAGAAGGGGAGTATGCAGACTCGTTTTCGGTGAATATTTCAAATCAGTATACAGTTTTAACCAGGCATCATACGACCTTAATTTCGAAGGTGACATTGAAAATCACTTTTCAATCAACGAAGTAACAGATAGCGATTATTTTGAAGCCTTAAAAAAACTTAAGCCAAAAAAATCTGCAGGGATCGATAGGATCCCACCTCACATTATTGAAGGATGTGGGGGGTGGCTAAAACAACCTCTTCTTTATATTTATAATCTATCGATCGTAACGAATACATCCCAGGACCTATGGAAGGAAGTATTAGTAACACATAGGCCTATAGGAGTGCTATGTGCTATTGCGAAGCTGTTCGAACAGATTATTTACACGAAGATGTGGAAGGGTCTAGGCGAAAACATCTGTGATGAACAGCACGGTTTTGTCCCAAAAAAGTCGACCTCAACAAACTTACTAACATTCGCTCATCATGTACTCAACCATCTAGATAACAATAAACAAGTTGATATTATCTACAAAGATTTTCAAAAGGCATTTGATAAAGTTAATCATGATGTGATATTAGAAAAGTTCCATAAAAATGACGCTGATATTCAAGCACTCAAACTCTTGGCCTCGTACTTGAACAACCGACACTTCAGAGTCAAATATGGTAGTAATTGTTCAGGGAAATTTTGCGCAAACTCAAGGGTCCCTCAAGGATCAAACCTCGGCCCATTGATTTTTCTTATATTTATAAATGACCTAACACAAAATATAAAGTACTCTGAGTGTCTGTTGTTCGCAGACGATCTGAAATTTTATAGAGAGGTCGAAACTTTGCAAGACTGTGTCAAATTACAAGAGGACATCGATAGTGTCCATCGATGGAGTATTAAAAATGAACTCCCATTCAATACATCCAAGTGTATTGTATTGTCGTGTACCCGAAAACTCATCAAGACAATATACAATTACTCGATGAACGGTGATCCATTATCCAGGGTAGAAACTGTAAAAGATGTGGGTATATACTATAACTCCACTCTTTCGTATAAACCACATTTCGATCACATGGCATCCCAGGCACTACGAACTATGGGTATTGTAATGAGACAAAGTACACATTTGAATGACACCAAAGCGATCACCATACTTTATAACACTCTGGTCCGACCAAAACTTGAATATGGTGCTGTAGTCTGGCATCCTTGTCAGCTGGTTCATAAGAATAGGTTAGAAAAAATTCAAAACAGATTCCTTAGATTTCTATATCACAAAGAATACAAAGTATACCCGGACTATAATACAGTCAGGTCTGTAGCACTAAGAAATGAATTCAAAATACCCAGTCGGTAATAAAAAACAGGCAAGTATAGTAATAATGTGTTATAAAATCTTTAAAAAATATTATAATTTCCCCTACCTCAGGTCTCTACTCAAAAAAAGAATTCCAAACAGATCAACAAGACTTGTTCAGTTCTTCGACGTACCATATGTATCAACAATAAACTGTTCACCCATCATCACAATGATCAAAACAACAAACAACTTCCTATTATTGTCAGAGCTCAACTTTGTTCTCCCTCCCAAACAAGTATACCATGGTGTAAAAACATACTTTTCAAACCCAGAATAATTACTGTTTTGTGTCATCTCTATCGCTTTTTCTAATGTTTAATTTCTCTTTTGCGACGCCTATGTATATTATATGTATGTATGTATAGATAATATATGCCTAAGTATAGTAGCCCGATACAATATTATTATTATTAGTAGATGTTAGAATAAGTATAGTATAAGACTGTATTCACACTTGTTCTATAACAAAATATTATTTTCATGTAATAAGGTTTTACCTGTTTGAAAATAAATAAATAAATAACCCATAAATATTTACTATCAATATTCGCTGATTGCGCATGAGCAAGCATTTGATGTTTTGAGTTCTGATTGTTTCAATTACATTAATCATAAAGTAGATATCGCAGGAATGAGTATTAGAAATATTTGAAAATTTATTTGTATAAAAAAAACAATCATTTAACTATTTTCTGGACTCGTTATTTATTATTTGATAATATGACAAGCTATATTTCCATGAAACAGTAAATTGACTTCAAGTAAAACAACTAGATGGCGCAACTGCAATCCTCCTGAGATTTGAGACGATCTGCTCTACATAGGCGTACCGACTGAGCTGGGAAAAGGTAATGAAAGAAAGGTAAATGGTATATTGAAAAAGGGTAAGAATGTCATAGCCGGAGTTTATTGTTGTGATGAGTATTTGAAAAGCACATAAAGAAAAATATAATAATAATTATACATAACACAAAATAATAATACAAATCTTCATCATTATAACAATATATATATATATATATATATATATATATATAGGTATAAATATATATATATAGGTATAAATATATATATATAGGTATAAATATATATATATATATATATATATATACAGGGTGTAATCGACCCTTTTGCACATCCGCTGACAGTTGATAGTCCATCAAAAAATAAATAGATTTTCCCTTTAAAATTTTTACGAAAGGTCATTAAGCCAGAAAAAAAAATATGAAAAAAAAATCTACCAAAACTTCGCTGTTCCGCGTTTTACTAATTATGACTAATTTTCCAAAAAAAAATTTTAATTTTTTATTTTTTCATACTTTTTTTTTGAATTTTTAACCACTGTAATTCGTTATGAAATGGCCTTATACCCTCGTCATTCACGGGTGTGCAAGAGGATAAATTACCCCCTGTATATACATGAAATACCAATTCTAGTCTCTGCTTGAGATGGATTTTGGATGTTTGATGGCAGTAACGTGATCGAAAAAATGGTGATCCTCAGTTATATACAGTGATTATTTTTTGACATTTCTAGAAACCAATGGCAACTTTCAATTCAAATCATTCATGTACGTTTTGGCCAATCAAAACATCATTATAGTGGGAATATTCTACCTAGAAAATTTCCGCGGGAATAATTTGAAGTATTTTGTTTTTGTTGTCTGACAACGTATATTTTTAATTTGACGTCTGTCATCAATTCGAATGAAAAGTGAGGAATGGATCAAAACCAGTTTATCACATTGGATCATTGTGCGAGGAAATGTGTCTATAGAATAATAATAATAGTTTTATTGCTTCTGAAAACAAGTTTACAGCAACAAGTGTATGGGAGTAACAAAAAAAAGTAAAAGGGAAAAATAATGTGAGTTTTACCTATTAGATACAGTTCAAGTGGTTAGGATAAAAAGAAAAAACATATATTGCAGTTACCTACTCGTTTGAAATGAATGATGGTTATCTAAGAATATTCCAAATGTCCTCTGATATTTTCTTGGCATCAGTTACTGTTATATTTTGTAAGGCGAAAATCAATGTTGCCAAACTCCGTAGGCAAGAAGTATCTAGTTTCATCACTGTATAGATAGGACAGTCAAAAATAATATGAAAAAGAGTTTTTCTTTCGTTTTTATTACAAACTGGGCAAGTATGTTCGGGATCAATAGAATAGGAGATTCCATTAAGAATGAATTTGATCTTGAAATGATTGGCCATACGTAATTGAGCGAGAGTGATAGTGAACTGGATGGGTTTTAGCAGCAGATATGTGCTTGGATCCATGGAAGTATTGAATAGATTGTAAATGTACATAAATGGGTAACGAGAGGTTATTGCAAGATCTGAATCATGCAAAAATTGGTGGTAATTAGCAAGAAAGGATTTTCAATTTTTCAACAGGTCATTGTAATTGAGGTTATTCCATAACGGCATGGAGAAAAATTGTTTTAATTGCAATGGTCAGTTATATTTAGGGTATGCATTATTCATCACACGCATTTGTTGTTCGAAACAAACCCTAGGGTATCGTGAATTTTCCATCAAAAGTATCTTATATAACCAATTGAGGATTATTTTGAAAATATTATAAGCGAGTTTAACTCTTCCAGCTTCCAGATAGGGACTAGTAGAATTCTTTTAATGAAGGAAATTTGAACTTTTTCAGGCACAAAATATTCAAAAAATAATCTGTAGAATAAATACCACAAGAGAGTTCGATAAAGTAGAAAATAATTCTCCAGATTTTTTCTCAAACTTGTTGCCATTTGGGAATAGCCACTCGAGCCCGTTGGGCTCTAGTCTCTATTGCCAGACAAGTTTTCGGAAATCTGTCGAATTATTTTCACTTTATTAATAATAATAATAATAATATTTATTTCAATTGTTAAACAGTATGAAAGCATTACAAGAAACATTTACATACAGTAACAAGGAAAACGTCTTTGTATAAATGAAAAATGTATATAAAACAACAAAACATGACAGAAAGTAATCATGACATACAGTGTCACACATAAAGTACGGAACATATGGAAGTTTTTTTTTATTAATAGATATAATGAAAATTTGACTTCGCAGTTAGTTTGTGCTTGAGAAATGAGTAAAAAACAGCCTCTTTCCTTCTGTCATGTGCTACCCTAAACCTGTCAAATTTGACATAAAAAATTTTTTTTTTTGGGAAATTTCGAAAAATGCCAAAAAAATTGCTCAGTTTCCAATTTTATACCTTTCCTCCAAATTTGGACTCCCTACTGTCACTTCGACTTTTTTTTAATTTTTGGAATCTTTCGCTCTACCGATTCGAACGAAACATGATTCAAATATCATAATTTTGATGAATACGAGACGTCAATGTCATACATGCCTAGAAAATATCCATATTGGCCTGTTATCAGAAAAAAAAATATATGCACCTCCAGAAATTCGTCTTTGTTCATCTAGTTTTTTCATTTCATTGTGAAATTGATTCGGATTCTCAATGTATGGACGTTGATATGTCAGTTATCATACTTCGGAAATCCAAATCAGTTTCACAATGGAATGAAAGAACTAGATGAACTTTGCAACAACAAAGACGAATTTCTGGAGGTGCATTTTTTTTCTTTCTGGTAACAGGCCAATGTAGGTATTTTCTGGGCAAGATATGACATTGAAGTCTCGTATTCATCAAAATCATAAAATTTTAAACATGTTTCTTTCGAATCGGTAGAGCGAAAGATTCGAAAAATTAAAAGAATTGGAAAAAAGTCGAAGTGACAGTAGGGAGTCCAAATTTGGAGAAAAGGTATGAAATTGGAAACTGAGCAACTTTTTTCTTTAGCATTTTTGAAATTTCTAAAAAAACGGATTTTTCGAGGATTTTCGAAAAAACGTCAAATTTGACAGGTTTAGAGTAGCACACGACAAAAGGAAAGAGGCTGTTTTTCACCCATTTCTCAAGCACAAACTAACTGCGAAGTCAAATTTTCATTATACCTCTTGATAAAAAAAACTTCCATATGTTGCGAACTTCATGTGTGACACTGTATAAACAATTATTTATCGAGAGAAGTTATTAAAACTCGTCAACGGTGTAGCAATTTCTTCCTATGAGATATTTCTTCAATTGTCTTTTGAATATAGAGATGTTCATTGAGTACTCAATAGAAACATCTAGCTTGTTATATAGTTTGGGTCCGAGGTAGAGGTGACTCTTCTGATAGTGAGAGGTTCGGTATCAGCAAACCTCTAGCTCTAGTTGCATATAGATGGTCTTGTTGGTTTGCCATAAATTTTTCTCTATTCTTATAAACGTAGAGACACATCTCATATATACAGTTCTTCTCAAAAGTCCCCCCCACCCCTCTTATTTTTGGAACGATTATACATCAACAAGTGAAATTTGGAAACTAAATATAAAAGGTTGTAAACTCCCCTACTAGTGATGATAGATGACGAAATCGTCAAAGATGACATCACAAGGCCATTGTGACCAATAATTTTAAATGGAACCCTACGGCAAGCGACACCTCTTTTGAAAGGTATCGAAAAAACCTATTCAATGATACTAATTTTGTTTGTGTTTATGGCAGTTTTGGCAACTCACTTTTGAAAAACGCAAAGCTGTGATGAATTAAATCAGTTGATACTAAAATTCCAAATTCAAGCTCCGCCTCTGGATAGTTGTCAAATAAGCTGACGTTTTTGTTAGTCTCCCTAATTCGAAGTTTTTGTACATTTAATAATTTGTGTATTGTTGATCGAACGTTTAACTGTTTCAGCAGCTTTTGGTACTTTCAATATTTTCGTACAATTTAATAATTTGTTAAACTGTTGTCAGCCGAACGTTTAAGTGCTTCAAGAAGCGAAATGGTACGTGCTTCAGGTGATAAAGTAGCAGAGATCCAAATTCTTGGTGAAACTGGACAAAATATTAATGCGGCAGAACGCATTATTAATGAGAGGTTTCCCGATCGCCCCGTTTCGAGAACTTATTTAAGGAAGCTTCTTCGTAAGTTTGAAACAACGGGTTGTTGTGAGCACTCCTTATCAAGTATTTTAAATATAGCCATATGTAAACTGAAACTGAAGAATGCCAATAAAATAAATCAATTTTCGTTCGAAATAAAAAACGGTCGCATTAATAGTAAAATTTATATGACAACTCATAAAGTCGAATACTTCCTCTATTAATTGTGTCGGCACCTCAATCTAAATTCCAATCCTATGTTCAGACCTTCATAATTAATATTACGCCGGGACAGATGAATGACCCGCGGTCTTTTTGAAGCGATAATAGGCTTGGTGATATATCATGGCGGCGTGTCAACTCAAACGGGGTACTCACCGACTCATTAATTATACTTTTATTAGGGCGGCATTCGTTTGAATACCAACACTATATATATAAGATTCTCCCTACTAGAACTCTCTCATTACTCTCTCCGCTCTTCATTCAGAATCCAGTCGTCGATCTAGTCAGTCAGTACAAAGCTAGTTCAGCTTCATTATGAAGCGAATAAAAGTAAAGTTTAATTTCAATTAGCGAAGATGAAGTCTCATCTTCCTACTAGTAGTAAGCGTAGACTCCGTAGAGTTTATCTGAAGTAGCAAATTTATCAACCATATGCAGAATCATTGTGAAAGTGTAATTCATCCGAATTCATCTCAGTAATAACTAAATGAAAGGAATTAATATTTATCAAGAAGCTGAATAATTATATTGCAACAAGTGAAAGCGTAATATAATTCGGTAATAAAACGGAATAATTAAATCAGTGGCTCTTCAGTGGAGGGTAAGAAATCAAACTGTTTATTTGGCAAGGTATATATGTATAGTGTTATAAGAAAATATTCCCTTATTGATTTCATAGTAAAAGGAATTATTGATTCAACAAAAGTAAAATTATTATCAATTGTTTAAAATAACTGAAGAACAGTTATTTTAATTGTCAGCTCATATTGTTTCTCATTTTAAATTATTGTTTATTCAATCTCATTTTGACTTCCTATACATTTTCTCAGTAAATTATACCAGGTGTATCAATAGTTGTTTTTATATTTTAGAAAATACATATATATATATTATTACAAATCTTAATTGTATTATTATTCCGAAACGATTTGAGATTGGTCTTTGTACTGTCAAATTAAGTTCCCTCGCTTCATTACATACTGGGAGAAACAAGATCTCAAGCCGCTCTGGGAAATTGTTCCGTTATTGGTCAATAGACAGATAACACTCAGTATGTTATAACAAAAGGTGGACAGGTGTGGTTTTTCAATAAGAACACCCTGTACGTCTTACATCAGGGTAGTATTAATGATGCGAAACGATCTGACAGACCACAAATTTCTGATGATGAGAAAAAAATGTATATACTGGCAGAAGTAATAGTTAATCCTACTTCTTCTAACAACTCACGTTGCATCTACCTATGAAGTCAGTCGAAGTACAGTACACAGGATGTTTAAAAAAAACAAATTTCATCCATACAAATTAAAAATGGTTCATCAACTCTCAGACGACGACCCAGACCAAAGACTAGAATTTTGTGAAAATATGGAAACTAAAATTAACCAACAGCCAGACTATGTCAAAACAATTTGTTTTAGTGATGGAAGTACTTTCTATCTAAATGGAAATGTAAATACACAGAATGTGAGGTATTGGAGTTACGCAAATCCTTACCTGTTTCGTGAAATACATACCCAATTTCCCCAGAAAGTGAATGTTTGGGCAGGTATCCTGGGAAACCACATCGTTGGGCCTCTTTTTTAAATACTAATTCAACTGGTGAGGTTTATCTGGAGCTGTTGCAAAACGCAATAGAATCGTTAATCCTTGAAATTTTGGAAGATAATCCAGATGAATTCGGCAATTTGGAAATAACATTCCAACAGGATGGTGCTCCTCCAAACTAATACGGTACAGTAAGACGGTATTTGGATGAGGAGTATCGTGGTAGATGAATTGGACGACGAGTTTCAACAAAATGGCCAACTCGATCACCGGACCTCACACCTTCGGTTTTTTTCCTGTGGGGGTACCTTAAATCGAAGATTTACGCCACTGAACCTGACAATATTGACGTTTCAAAACAACGTATTGTTGCAGAATGTGAGGCTGTTTCTGCAGACACATTTGCAAAAGTACGAGAAGAGTTTAGAAATAGGATATTTCACTGTCAGGAAGTAAATGGAGCTCACTTCGAGCAATTTCTTCAAGTAGATACTGATTCTTAAATCTGTAATGAATATCATACTGAATGGAATTTTAATTTTAATGTGTTTACTAATGAGCCATTAAAACTGCCATAAACACAAACAAAATTAGTAACATTGAATAGGTTTTTTCGATTCCTTTCAAAAGAGGTGTCGCTTGCCGTAGGGTTCCATTTAAAATTATTGGTCACAATGGCCTTGTGACGTCATCTTTGACGATTTCGTCATATCATCACTAGTAGGGAAGTTTACAACCTTTAATATTCAGTTTCCAAATTTCACTTGTTTATATATAATCGTTCCAAAAATAAGAGGGGGAAAGGGGACTTTTGAGGAGCACTGTATACAGAACAGCAACTGTGAATTACAACTGAAAATCAACTTGAGTTCAAATATTTTTCCATTCTACTCTCCTAGGAACAGGATGAATATGAATGTATTTTTTGTTGTATTCTGAACCAACTCAGCGCATTCATCTTGGAGAGACGACTTCTTCCAAGCAAAAACTTTTCCTTTGAGATTTATGCATTCACTTGTTCCGACGAAGTATCGATACAAATGCAGCAACATAAAATTCGACTAAACATCGACAAAGTAGATGTTAGTATACGAGAATATCCATCATAATAATTTCCCTTGGTATTGAGCCATTCCAATACGCCAAATATGCACGAGAAATATGAACAAAACATGAAAAGTGTTTCTGAAGCAGCAGCAATCACTCAGTCTAGGAAACTGCCAGTGTAACGAAGTTTTGTTCGTTTCATCAAACCGGAACAACAAACAAATGGAAACGGAGAGGTAATGAGTTCCTGGTGGCTCAAACACCCTCAAAACAAATAATAGACGAACTATTCAAGACTTCGAGAATAATGCTAGAGTTTCCTTCATCTATCACAACTGTCAGCGAGTAATTCGTATTTGTGGCTTGTTGTTTTTTGTCATAACCTGTTGTGAAGACAGATGTTGAAGTATGACTTATGAGTGAGGTGAGGAGTTAGCGATTCCGGTTCAATTCTACTGGTGATTGGATGTTTCGTTGTTACGAGGTGAAGTTGGGTATTTTCCAGAACTAATGGTTACTGATGTCAATTATAACACCATCACGAGGGTAGTTTACAGTTTATAGATCCAGTAGGGATTATGAGATAATTTCTCTTGAGAGTTTTGAGAATCTTCTGGAAGAAATTGTTGCAGTTTCACAAAGTTGAAACCAATGTGGTTTGGTAGCGTAATCAGCCCCTAAGTGCAATACTGAAGTGAAAAAAAATCAGGGCGTGAATGTTTTGAAATATCAATTTTTTTTCTGCATATTTTGGAACTTAAAAAAAAAAAAATTACCTAAATTACTCTGTCTTCTATAGGTGTTAGGGTTAGTTTCCCTCAACTTAGACCAGATGTAATGGGCTAACATATTTCTATCCCAAAAACCTTGGTACCTCTCTTCAAACGACTTTAAATCTTGATGAAAACGTTTACCATATTCATCACTTATCCTTCCCAGGTTATCAGTTATCAGGAAAAAAATCCTGGTGGACATGAAATAAATTAGTTTTGAAGGATATGTTGACTCCTATTTTTAACCGACGAAATAAAAAGGAGAAGGTTCTCTAGTCGACGCGAATTTTTTTTTTAATGTATGATCCGCATAACTTTTCACAGAGCAGTTTGATTCCGATGATTCGCCACCTTGAATTTATAGATTTTGACAATTAAAAACTTTTCAACAAAAAATTAAACCGACCAAATACGGAACTGAAAAGTAAAAAATAAAATAAACCTTCTTAGTCTCAGTAACTAAGCTCCTAAACTAATGTAAGTAACTAATTTTGAGTCGGCGCCAAACAAACAAGCAAATGAATTAGGTAAGGCGTAAAATTATGGCATCGAGTTGGGCGGTACATTTTGTAATTTAATGATCTTCGTTTGTTTGGTGCCGACTCAAAATTAGTTACTTACATTAGTTTAGGAGCTTAGTTACTGAGACTAAGAAGGTTTATTTAATTTTTTACTTTTTAGTTCAGTATTTCGTCGGTTTAATTTTTTGTTAAAAAGTTTTTATTTTTCAATTTTTTGTGGCTAAAATCTACTAATTACTACCTACTTATTTTTTTATTACTTCCAAAATACTTACTTACCCACGTTACTTCAACTATTACCAGTTGAATAATATGATTATTTACTTTCACTATTTGTTGTAGTATAAATTATTTTTGTTGTTCTGGTTAGCTTATTCCATTATTCTGTATATCATTCCATCCTCTCATAGAATATAATGATTTTGACGGATGTGGAACAAAAATAATGTCAGTAGCGATCTGTCATTGTCAACTACGTATGTGTGTGCGAATGTTCACAAGTGAAAAATCAATTATCCCCTATTTTTCCACCGGTAAGGGTGGATAATTTCATTTGAAATCCAAATATAAAGTATACCCTGTCTATTAAAAAAAGAATCATCCAAATCGAAGAACCCAACACAAAGTTATGCCTGATAGAATCGGTTAACGGACCAGAATTCAGAGGGTGAGTGATCAATATCCTTCATTTTGCTACCTTTAGGGGTGGATTCCATCTTTCAAATTCGAATGGGACCACATTCGAAGTACACCCTATCCACTGAAAAAAGAACTATCGGAATCGGATGCCTCAGTAAAAAGTTATGCATGATCATACGTAAAAAATGATGATAAAAAAAACATACGGGTCGAATAGAGAACCTCCTCCTTTTTGGTTTCGTCAGTTAAAAATATGTCACTTCCAGGACAAACTGGCATCATGACTGCATCCACACTTGAAAGGATTGCCAATTGCTGACATAAGAAATGAGAAACCAGTATTGCTGATTGGTCAGGACAATGTGAACCTAATGATAGCCCGACATATACGGGGTGGTGCACAAAATGTACCTGTGGTATGGAGGTGTAGCTGGGATGGGCTCTGCATGGTCCTCGTAATTCGAATATTCACAATGAAAAAATATTCAGAGCACATACATTATACACATGTGAGCGAACCAATATTGACCACGAATTGACGGCTTCTGCGACAGCATTAAATTTTTTTTTGCTGGAGTTGTTTATTTTCGAACACACTGCGAGGAAGAAGTAGACATTTCTCTCATGGCTTCGAAAACAAGAGTTGTTCCCTCTGAAACCCTGGTCAATTCCAAGGCTGGAGATACAAGCTGATGTGATGTTGAGTCTATTAGTCCATTCAATAAAAAAAAACTGGAAATATTTATCCAAAAGATGTATTTCTGCTCTGATTTCCGATGTGTTCTGAATTAAATACGTAGTGAATGCAGAAACTATAACAATTTGTTGCCCATATAATTGGAGAAATTCAGGAAAATACGAAGGTGGAGGGCTTCAGATGGGTTCCAACCAAATTCAACACAGCAGATGAGGCAACAACAGATACATTTTGTGGCGAAGTTGTTTTTTCTGAAAAGTTGGTTTCATGGACCCGAGTTTCTGAAACTACGTGAAGATTTATGGCCAGGAGAGAACAAAAATGTCAAACGATAAAAGATGACTTGATAGAACTGAGGACTGACTGTCCTTATCGAGTTTGTTTGGTCACACTGGAATATAAAAATATTTTTTCTGATATAATGGGCTTATCAAAGTGGTTAAAATTGATAAGATCCACTGCTTGGACCCTAAGGTTCATGGCAATTATAAAGAATGAGATAAAAAAATACAAAATAATTTGTCCACTACATTCTCCGCTTTCATGTATTCCTTTCGGACGCAATATTTCCACTCCTACATTATATATTTGGCTAAATCTTATCAGTGGTTAGAGATCATCTTCCTGAATCTGCTACTGAAATCGTCAAATAACGATGACTTCAGAGACAGGTAATGGATCTCGACGACCATTGATAAGTATGTTTGATCTTCGATTCATTTCTAACATGAACATTAAATTATGGAAGGAAAGGATTCACGAGTGTGTGTCGATTCGTATGTCCTCGAATGGCTCAGTTGGTTAGAGCGTATGGCTAGAAATCATAAGGTCGTGGCTTGGAGATGCTTTTTTTTCTTTTATTTAATAATTTGTCCACTATGCCACAAAATTCGTTTCTTCTTAAAAAAATACATTCCATATTTCCACCAGACCTGGCTCTAGCCGAAATGGAAGAATCAGAAGAACACTGGATTCGACAGACACAACGGGAATGTTTTCGAGAAGATTTTCAGCGTCTGAATGGTGGAGAGCCTCCAAGTTATCAGAGTAAGATACGTTCTCTGTGTCCTGAAATGAAGGATGCATTGTTAGTTCTTGGATGAAAAACAAGTCTCGACACCGAATTAACAGAAAGGACGAAACAACCCATAATTTTAAGACCGAAACATGATTATGTTAAACTGCTGATCCATCACTACCACGAAAAATGTCGACACAGAGGAGTTGAGCTCATTTTGAATGAAATGAGGCAAACATTTTGGGTGATAGATGTGTTGTTGTTTTGAAGACAGCCACCGCTGAATATAGAAGACCAGTCACTAAAATTTGAGGACTCGAGCTGGAGTAACTAGTTCCTATGGCAGGGGGAGAATATGAGCTGTGAGAACACATGTATTTGTTTTGTTATTTTGTTTTCATTTATGGAATTGTTTTGGAGTTAGTTGTCAAAAAAAATTGTCAAGACGGACTGTCAGTTTTACTTTAGACGAAAAGTTTGTTGTTACTGGTCAAAGGCAAATTATTTTATTTTGGAAACAAAATATATATATATATATATATATATATATATATACAGTGTGTCCACTTAAGTTGACGACAAATGGAAAACGATTTTATTTTTTGATTTAGGAAAAAAGTCATTCTTCATAAAAAGTTCTGAAACCTGATTTGAAATAATCAAATTTCAAAATTTATCAGTTATATACGAGGTTTAGAAAAAAATATGTATTTGTTTCAGGTCTGAAGTAATTCTATTTGTGACAATATCGAAAACTGTTATAATGAAACGTTGTTCATAATTAAGGAATGTGGGATTTATCTTCTTGTTTGCACTCTTATGGTTATTTATTCAATCATCTTATCTTCCGAAAAGAACAGTTATTAGCATTTATTAGAATTGTTTTTATGGAATTTTCGCAAATTTTTTGCATTGAACAAAAAATTTTATGACAAGTATGATCTTATCCACTCGGGCATTACCACAGCCATATGATAGATGGAGCAACACGAAGGAAGAAATAGACCCTTGGTGCAGACTATACTTTTTCTATGACTACAATTGAATAATATCCAACAAAATAAGAGTGTTTCATTATTACCGACTTCGGCGGAGCAAAAAGGAGGTTATGATTTTGACTGTTCCCTCATAACTTCTAAACTAGTTATCATAATTTGACAAATGAGGTATCGTTGGAAGCGTATTGATGATCCGCTGGCTATAGGCTCTGTGACGTCATATTCAATTGAGGACATAACGTCATGAACTAAAATATAATAATTTTATGATGCCGTGTTGGGTATCAAATGAAAGGGCTTCATTAGCACATCTCAAAAATTTATATATTTTCAGCTGTTGCCCACAGCTTTGCTTGCATGCACCCGATAATTGGAAATAATTTCGAAAATCACGCCACAGCCAAACATATTTTCTTTCCAAACCTACCCAAAATACATATATAATAAATACGTATTTTATTATGGACTATGGTATACATGTTAAAATTATATGAAAAAAAACAAAATAAAACCTAAACAAAAGAAAATTAAAGCGGTTCTGCGAATACTTCATCACGAAATTATAACCCCAAAATAATTTAAATAAAAAGTGAGTTCAAACCAGACTACTGAAAAATCACGCTTTAAAAAGTATTAAATGAAAATAAGTTCTAAAACTAAAACCCGACTACTGAAAAATTACCCTCTAAGAAGTATGAAACAAGGAAATATTCTCATCTGAAATTGTTATGTACAAACTATTCAATATTTATCGTCTATTGAATAAACAACTTACACGTAATATATTTTAATGTATTTATTACATATTCATAGTGATGTTCAGAGGATAGCCAAGGTCTAGAACTGAAAAATAAAAATGTGGATCGGCCAGGATTCAAACCTGGGACCTTTCGATTTCTAGTCGAACGCTCTGCCAACTGAGCCACCAGTCCTTGTTCGAAACCGGCGATTCACACTTTCAAATTCAGTTCTGTGTTAGTAACGAAGATGATGAGGGTTAATGTGATGCATGAAAACATTCACGCATGCACACCTAATGAAATTATATTGGTCTATCCGCTGGTGTCAATCATATATAGGATTATCGACCAACTTCAAACCCAAAATTTTCAAGTGTGCATGACTCAAGCCAAGTAAATATAAATAATGAAGTGGAAAGCGTATGTAATTAAATATCAATGAAAATAGTTTGTGGCATTCAGACGAGGAAATGAAAACTAGAACTGAAAAATAAAAATGTGGATCGGCCAGGATTCGAATCTGGGACCTTCCGATTTCTAGTGGAACGCTCTGCCAACTGAGCCACCAGCGGATAGACCAATATAATTTCATTAGGTGTGCACGCGTGAATGTTTTCATGCATCACATTAACCATCATCATCTCCGTTACTAGCACAGAACTGAATTTGAGAGTGTGAATCGCCAGTTTCGAACAAGGACTGGTGGCTCAGTTGGCAGAGCGTTCCACTAGAAATCGAAAGGTCCCAGATTCGAATCCTGGCCGATCCACATTTTTATTTTTCAGTTCTAGTTTTCATTTCCTCGTCTGAATGCCACAAACTATTTTCATTGATATTCAATTACAGACGCTTTCCACTTCATTATTTATATTCACTTGGCTTGAGTCATGCACACTTGAAAATTTCGGGTTTGAAGTTGGTCGATAATCCTATACATGATTGACACCAGCGGATAGACCAATATTATTTCATTAGGTGTGCATGCGTGAATGTGTTCATGCATCACATCAACCCTCATCATCTTCGTTACTAACACAGAACTGAATTTGAAAGTGTGAATCGCCGGTTTCGAACAAGGACTGGTGGCTCAGTTGGCAGAGCGTTCCACTAGAAATCGAAAGGTCCCAGATTCGATTCCTGGCCGATCCACATTTTATTTTTCAGTTCTAGTTTTCATTTTCTCGTCTGAGTGCCATAATCTATTTCCACTGATATTTAATTTCAGACGCTATCCACTTCATTAGGTATGACAAATATTTTCCCCGAGAATATATCTATTCGCATTACGTGCTCTGCCATTATTATTCCCTTCTTATTCAATGGAAATTCCAAACGCTGATTGTGAGAATAATGTCTCTGCACTGATGCCACCAACAGTTTCCCGTAATATTTTCCTTCTCATGCAATACTTGTACGAAGCGTCAAAAGTTCTATGAGATTGTATTGTTATCATGATTTATTCTAGGCCCAACGTTTTCTTTTCGTTCTCTTATTTCGGTAGTATTCAAACTCAGTCGTTCATTGTTTCCTACTACTTTGGAAGGATTTCTGGACCCTTAAATTCTAACCGGCACGAAATAATTCCTATTAAGAGTTCAGAAGTTCCTAAACTGTCGATATATTCGTTCAGATTCAGAAGTTTGTGATCGTAATCTTATTAGAGGTTCCATGGAACTCTTTCCAATACGACGAAAGCTCCAATAACTTCAAGATTGTAATTATGGTATATTCCATTTTTATTTTCCGTTTGATCTTTTTTAGAAGTGGATGCAAGTTGCAGATTCATTGATGTGAGGATCAGTGAATTCTCCATAATTATGGCAATGTTTGTAATACGACAGTACTAGAGTTCTAGAAGACAGAAAAGACAATACGAAAAAGCTTTTTTAAATGAAAACACCATTGAAAATATATTTTTCAACGTCAAATGACAATCAGTTGTGGTATATAAAGTCGATCATGATGATTGCACAGGATGATATTTTCAAATTTTATTGCTTCAGAATATAAAAAGATACATAATGTAAAATACTAATAGGTAGAATACTATGGAACAATAAGTGTGTTGATCTAGAAAAATCTTATAAATTCTTGCGCGGATCCAAGGTACAATGATACAAATATTGAAATAATACATTGATAAAAATATTAAAATAGGTACAATGGTACAATGTGATACATTGATAAAAATATTGAAATAGTTGAATATACAGTGCTTCTCAAAAGTCCCCTCCCCCCCCCACTTATTTTTGGAACAATTATACATAAACAAGTGAAATTTGGAAACTGAATATTGAAGTGATTTGTTGAAAATATAAACAGGATGTTCATAAAATCAAATGTGGAATCATCTGCGACTGAAAGATAAACTTTAGTCACTATCTTCCATCGTCAAGATAACCTCTTGTGGGGTATTCATGTTGAAAAGGGAAACATTCTCAATTGAATATTGATAGAAAGATTTTTCTGTGAATTGAAAAATCCACGATTAAAATGAAGTTATTTTTTGGGAATGTCTAACAGAAAACAACTACTTCCCCGGCTATCTATCAATATTCAATTGAGAATGTTTCCCTTTTCAACATGAATTTTAAAGGTTGTGAACTTCCCTACTAGTGATGATAGATGACCAAATCGTCAAAGATGACGTCACAAGGCCATTGTGGCCAATAATTTCAAATGGAACCCTACGGCAAGCGACACCTCTTTTAAAAGGTATCGAAAAAACCTATTCAATGATACTAATTTTGTTTGTGTTTATGGCAGTTTTGGCAACTCACTTTTAAATAACGCAAAGCTGTGATAAATTAAATCAGTTAATAGTAAAATTCCAAATTCAAGCTCCGCCTCTGGATAGTTGTCAAATAAGCTGACGTTTTTGTTAGTCTCCCTAATTCGACGATTTTGTAATTGTCCAAGTTTTTGTACATTTAATAATTTGTGTATTGTTGATCGAACGTTTAACTATTTCAGCAGCTTTTGGTACTTTTAATATTTTTGTACATTTTGATAATTTGTTAAACTGTTGTGAGCCGAACGTTTAAGTGCTTTAAGAAGCAAAATGGTACGTGCTTTAGGTGATAAAGTAGCAGCGATCCTAATTCTTGGTGAAACTGGACAAAATATTCATGCAGCCGAACGTATTTTTAATGAGAGGTTTCCCGATCGCCTCCTTTCGAGGACTTATTAAAGAGAGCTTCTTCGTAAGTTTGAAAGAACGGGTAGTATTAATGATGCGAAACGATCTGGCAGACCACAAATTTCTGATGAGAAAAAAAATTGATATACTGGCACAAGTAATAGTTAATCCTACTTCTTTAACAACTCACGTTGCATCTACCTGTGAAGTCAGTCGGAGTACAGTACACAGGGTGTTGAGAAAAAACAAATTTCATCCATACAAATTAAAAATGGTTCATCAACTCTCAGACGACGACCCAGACCGAAGACTAGAATTTTGTGAAAATATGGAAACTAAAATTAACCAACAGCCAGACTATGTCAAAACAATTTGTTTTAGTGACGAAAGTACTTTCTATCTAAATGGAAATGTAAATACACAGAATGTGAGGTATTGGAGTGACGCAAATACTCACCTGTTTCGTGAAATACATACCCAATTTCCCCAGAAGGTGAATGTTTGGGCAGGTATCCTGGGAAACCACATCGTTGGGCCTTTTTTTTTAAATACTAATTTAACTGGTGAGGTTTATGTGGAGCTGTTGCAAAACGCAATAGAACCGTTAATCCTCGAAATTTTGGAAGATAATCCAGATGAATTCGGCAATTTGGAAATAACATTCCAACAGGATGATGCTCCTCCACACTATTACGGTGCAGTAAGACGGTATTTGGATGAGGAGTATCGTGGTAGATGGATTGGACGACGAGGTTCAACGGAATGGCCAGCTCGATCACCGGACCTCACACCTTTAGATTTTTTCTGTGGGGATACCTTGAATCGAAGGTTTACGCCACTGAACCTGACAATATTGATGTTTTAAAACAACGTTTTGTTGCAGAATGTGAGGCTGTTTCCGCAGACACATTTGCAAGAGTACGAGAAGAGTTTCAAAATAGGATATTTCACTGTCAGGAAGTAAATGGAGGTCACTTCGAGAAATTTTTCGAAGTAGATACTGATTCTTGAATCTGTAATTAATATCATATTGAATGGAATTTAAATTTTTATGTTTACTCATGAACCATTAAAACTGCTATAAACACAAATAAAATTAGTATCATTGAATAGGTTTTTTTCGATACCTTTTGAAAGAGGTGTCGCTTGCCGTAGGGTTCCATTTAAAATTATTGGTCACAATGGCCTTTGACGATTTCGTCATCTATCATCACTAGTAGGGAAGTTTACAACCTTTAATATTCAGTTTCCAAATTTCACATTTATTTATCTATAATCGTTCCAAAAATAAGAGGGGGGGAGGGGACTTTTGAGAAGCACTGTATATTGAGGAAAAGTATGTTTATTAATAAATGAAGTTATATATATATATATCAGCACGGGTTTTTGATAGAATATCTCTTTTCAGATATCTCTTAAATCTTTTTGTATTTTTGAGGATTTTTAGTTCGTCTTGCAGATGGTTGAACAGTTTTTGGCTGATATATCTGTGGCTTCTTTTTCCAATAGATTTAAAAGAAGAGGTATCTTATATTTTTTTTCGTTATTTCTGGTATTATATTGATGATCAATTTTTTCCAACCCATATTTTGTCTTGTGTACATTTATGATGCTTTGGAGAAAGAAGAGTTGAACCGGGTCCAATATTTTCGTGTTATGGTACAGATCATCTGAGGGGTAAGTTCGTTTTTTATTATATATTATTTTCAGAACACGTTTTTGGGTTATTGATATTTTATTTAATGATGCATTATTTGATGTTTCCCATGCAAGTATGCCATATGAAATGTGTGATAGGCTTTTTCATCGAGTATATCTCTCAGTATTTTGAAGCGGTATATCAAGAATTGTACTTTTTTATTAGATAGTTTATATGAATATCCCATTTCAAATTGGAGTCTATGGAAGTTTCTAGGTATTTTATATGAGGGACTGGTTTAATTTCGAATAAATTTGCAATATTCAGGTTTTCCGCTGGGGGGAATTTCTTATATATGTGTGTATAGGTAGATGATGAGTTTTGTTGAAATTGATGTGTGAACCATATTTTAATACTTAAAAGATCTTCTTTCACTTTTGTTTTCAAGGTGGCCCACGAGTAGTGCTCGTAAAAGATGGCGGTGTCGCGGACATTTGTAAAGAGTTTTCCAGGTGTTGATATTAGAAATAAGTCAGTAAGATAAATGTTGAATAATATTGGGCCTAAGATCGTGCCTTGTGGTACACCGTATTTAATTTTTTTTGAAATCGCTTTCAGAGTCACAAATTTTCACGCATAGGTATCGATCTCCTAGGTAGCTACTGAACAGTTTTAATGCAACTCCTCTCATACCAATATTTTCGAGTGACTTCAGTAGGAGTGGATGGCTGACTGTAACAAATGCTTCATACAGGTTAATAAAACACAAACACTTGCCTTATTTGTGTCTAGCACATTGTACATTTCTGTTGTTATGTTAATCAATCAATCAATCATAGTTTACATGTATTGGGATTGTCATTTAGTTAGTACAATTACATTAATATATCTAAATAAAAACTTCACTTAAAAACAAGAAGAATGTATATATACAAAAAGACATGCATAGTACAGGAACCAATAATGGAATAATAAAATATATCAATAAAGAAACACTTTCATCACACATAATTGATCACAAAGTCTAATTTTGTATAAAATCACCTATACTATGAAACATTCTTTCAATAAAAAATTATTTAACTCATGTTTGAATGAAGAAAATATGTTAATACCCTTCAGTTCTTTCGGAAGATTGTTAATCATTGAGTCCAATATGATCAGGAGCACATGATTTTTTTTTTTTAGAGCTAAATTTACATGAAAATAGTTCTTGTTTCTTGTTTCATAACCATGAATATTGGGGGTTGCGTATAAAAGTTCCCTCATTTCTTAAAACATGGATACAGTTTTCGAAAATGAAGGAGCATGGAAGTGTCACGATACAAAATGTTTTGAAAAATGTTCTACACGATTCTATGTCAGAAATTCTTGTGATACATCTCAAGATTCGTTTTTGTCTAATAAAAATTAAACTTGAGCGTAGTAATCATTCAAGATCTGTTTCACTTCTAGTACAGGTCGTAAATTGATTAATAGAAATCTTGAAGAATTTAATTTGGAACATAATTCTTGGCAACGGGATTTCCAGGAGAGGTTCATCCAGAGACACCCCCAAAAACCTAACCTCACCATGTGTATTTCTCATAGTGTTTCCACCGATTTCAACTTCAAGATCATCAATAGTTCTTTGACGGAAGTGAATCCTCAACATCTGTGTTTTTTTAATATTGAGAAATAAGTTTCTGCTATTGAAAAAAGTTGATACTGTATTAATTGTTTCAAAACATTTCGATATTAGGTGTCTACTATCTGTGGAGGACAAAACCAGTGAAAAGTCATCTGCATACGCAGTATAATCTGCGGTACCAATGATAGCATCTAGGTGGTTTACATACAAAATTAATGAAATTGGGCCTAAGATAGAGCCTTGGGGACCACCCATTTCGACTTCCCTACTAACGTATGGTTTGTATTTGGCTTTCGTTGTTGAACTGCAGCGTGACAATTTGTTTCCTATCTTTTGAAAAGGATGAAATCCAGTTTAATGGTATACCCCTTATGCCTAAACTCTCCAATATATCTAGTAGCTTCTGATGGTTCACACAATCAAAAGCTCTGCTCAAGGCGCAAAATATTGCTACAGGGCATTCATACTTATCGATAAACTGGGCAATGCGTTTATGTTACGAATAAATTGCCATAGATGTAGACATTTTATGACGAAAAATCCGTGCTAACTGTTGCTTATGACTTCGTGTATTTCCAAGAATGATGAAAGTATATCCAAGAATGCATATTCAAGATCTTTTGCGAGACTATATGATACAGTAACCGGGCGGTAATTCTCTGAGTACGATCATTCTTCTTGAACACCCTTTCCAGTTTTATTGCTTTGCGGAAATGCTCCAGATTTTAAAGACATATCAACTAAAATTGTCAATGGCTCAATAATCACCCTCAATACTCTCAACAAAAAAAATCCTGGAACTTCATCCAATCCCGTAGATTTTTTGTTTTTTAAACAAGAATTCAATAGAGTGTACAAATCATCCTCAGTAAAAGGATTCAGAAACAGACTATAGCAATTGAAGTTATTCTTGGGTATAGTAAACTCATCATTACATATATTTTTCATTATTTGTTTGGGTGCATCAATGAAAGAGTTATTAAAATCCTCAGCAACTTTATTAGGATCAATTTCCAAATATCCATTCAAATTCAACGTAATATTATTCATTTCTTCGTTTGTTTGTCAAATCAGCCACTACCTCCCAGGAGGCCTTCATATTATTTTCAACATTTGAAATGCGATTTTGATAATGACATTTATGCTTATGATTGATCAGAGAAATATGTTTTCGCTTCGATTCCTTGTAAGCAGTGCCCAAGTTTGGATACATTTTTTGTAATATGTAAAGATCTTTCAGAGCTCCACTAGAACGAATGACCTCGCTATCAACCCATTTTTTCTACTATCGCGATATATGAAAGTTTCTGTAGAGAAAGCCCAGTCAAAATGATACATGAACGTATTAAAAAGAGTTTCAGAAGCCTCAACGAAGTTCCGAGCAGAATCAATTTTGGACCAGTCTTCATTCTCAAGATTCTTTTCAAATTGAATGATGTTATTCATTGAGTTAAGTCCAGTATTGCATCTTGTGTTGATATTCCTTCCCGAAAACCGTATTGTTTATTTGAGAGTTTTTTTTTTATATAAGCCGTTACCCTTGATTTCATTACTTTGCATTACGAGTTTCGATAAGATTGTTATGAGTGATATGGGTCTATAATTTATTATTTCATCTTTATTTCCATGTTTGAAAATTGGGAGAATCATTGACGTAGTTCGGGGTTTTGACTATTTTATCTGCTAATATTCACCTATGTCAATGTAATGCTCGTTGAAGGCTTCAACAATTTTGTTCATATCCTTTGTTCTTCTTTTTTCCGCAGATTTCCCCTACTGTTTTCCATAATTTGTACTATCTGTTTGGTTTGGTGCGATTTTGGATTTATAGTAGATTTATTTTTGTTGTTTCTATGATATTATTGAGTTTGTTCCTGTAGCGCTTATAGTTATTTGATTCATTGATTTTATTATGGCATTGGTAATTCAGATTTTTCTTTTTTTGTACTTTGGTTTCATTATGTTTGTGCTGTCTGGGATATTATTGTTCGAAAGTTTAGGAAATTGTTTTGTTGCAGATGTTGCGTCTAATATTCCAGTCTACAAGCTGGAGTCGTGTTTTCAGTTTGGAATAATGAACCCTTTTGGATTTATAATTGTTTCCATTAGTAATATTTGTTTTTTCCCGATCATTATTTGTAGAAAAATACTATAGTGGTCAGTAAGGTTGGTTTTTATTATCATTTGTAATAATAATTCAGTTGATTTGTTGAAAATATAAACAGGATGTTCATAAAATCAGATGTTGAATCATCTGCGACTGAAAGATAAACCTTAGTCACTATCTTCCATCGTCAAGATAACCTCTTGTGGGGTATTCACAAAAAATAACTTCAATTTAATCGTGGATTTTTCAATTTACAGAAAAATCTTTCTATCAATATTCAATTGAGAATGTTTCCCTTTTCAATAATTCAGTGTTTTTGGTTTTATTGAGGATATATTGGTCAAACAGTACGATATTTGGAAGAAAGCACACCGGAACACCGAAAAATTCACAAATAAACTGAATACTGCTAATCCCACATATCTTCAAATAATTGATGATTTTTTTATCATTTAAATTTTTTGTCAATCCACAAAAAATTTGGCGACTGTATATTTGTTCTCCGATTGTGAACACCATAATACTTTATTTCCGTGTTGTGTCTAATTCAACTCTGAAAAACTTTATCCGGTAAGTACATTCAAGTATTTCAATCAAACTCCTCCATTTGATGTATGATAGGTACATCGTTGCAAATAAAAACAATTTTTCCTTATCAAAAATCCATCATTATAGATGAATCAAATACGAATCATTGACGAAAAAACAATAGTAGTCCAATGAAATGTTACAATTCAAGGACCGAATATTGCATTTTTTAGAGGACGCAATTTCATTTTTGAGATATGTGTGAGGGGTCAATAGAAGCTTAACCTCAAGTTTGTGGGGTCGCCACCCTTGTCCCCCGGCCGCTATCTTGGAAAAAGGGGTGAAAACACTTTTTTCGCGATATTTCGGAAACTATGCGTCTTACAAAAAATTTGTTGATTCATAATTCGTAGCAAATTGTTTTGCCTACAAATATGTTCGAATAATTTTTTGCCCTAAATTGAAAATTAAAGAAGTTATAAGCAAAAAAACTTTTTTTCATACATTTTACAAAAAAATTACCTCAGACCAATCTTGTAGATGATCTTTTAAGGAAAATTTTTCTCTTTAATTTTTCTCAATTTCATTCATTTAAAACGCTGTTACAGCGCTCCAAAATTGACCGGGTTCGTCAATGCTCATGAGAATCCGGTCGAAACGAAATGTTTAACTTATTTTTGCTTATAAGGTAATCCTCGTCATCTAATATTTTCAATCACTTATTAGCTAGCTACTTTAATCGACTTTTTTTCGATGGTTCAGGCTGTGGCTCAGAATCAAAATCAACGTCAAATGTGAAAGTGTGAGGAATGACAGGAGTTAAAATTGGAGTTATAGTTGGAAGTTCAAATTCATTTTCTTCCATTAACTTTGATATTTCCATAATGTTGCTGCATGTTTCGCCAGAACAATGGAGGCATACTGTAGAGCATTTCAGGCCTGCTTTTCTGCAGCCACTCATGCTTCCACAGTTTCCTTTGCATCTGCAAAAAATTAATTTTATGAGATCGGGGGGTGCTGGAGGCTTGGAAGCTTGTATTGGCATCCAAATGTTTGCATGCTTCTTCCAGCCCCAATCTTCAGTATTTGACGTTGATTTTGATTCTGGGCCACAGCCTGGACCATCGAAGAAAAGTCGATTAGAGTAGCTAAGTGATTAAAAATATTAGATGACGAGGATTACCTTATAAGCAAGATGTCCGTGGAGTAGGCCTACTGGGGATACCACGTTAAAAAAAACGCGCTTACAGACTCTACCTCATAGGTGGCGGGGAAAAGAGTTAGGAATGAATAAGTAAAGTTGTTCGAATTTAACAAAAATTTTGTAAGAATATATTTACAATTAAAAAAAAATCAAAAATAAGTTAAATTTTTCGTTTCGACCGGATTCTCATGAGCATTGACGAACCCGGTCAACTTTGGAGCACTGTTACAGCGTTTTAAATGAATGAAATTAAAAAAAAAATCCTCAAAAGATCATCTACAAGATTGGTCTGAGGTAATTTTTTTGTAAAATGTATAAAGTTATAGAGCAAAAAAGAAAATTTTTACAGAAATTTTCTCACTTTTTTGCTGATAACTTCTTTAATTCAGGGCAAAAAGTTATATGAACATATTTGTAGGCAAAACAATTTACAAATTATGATTCCACACATTTTTTGTAAGACGCATAGTTTCCGAGATATCGCGAAAAAAGTGTTTTCACCCCTTTTTCCAAGATGGCGGCCGGGGGACAAACTTGAGGTTAAGCTTCTATTGACCCCTCACAAATGTCCCAAAAATGAAATTGCGTCCTCTAAAAAATGCAAAGCTCATGTAACATTTCAATGCACTATAGTTCATACCACATTGATCCTCATCACAACCAACTATTTTATTTTTCATCATGTAAATAATATAAGTGCTATAAAGGCCACTGTATGACCTGCGAATAATTTGGAGGTCTCGAATACTTTGGGACCTTTGAAACATTCCCCAACTCACTTGGCTGGAACTATAAGTTGACAGTCTACGGCCACAACTTGAAATGCAAAAATTTCTCCGGTATTTTAGTCCATGGATGAACCTACTCAATTACCACAAACTCCTTGTGCTGTTATATACGCTTAGTGTTGATACATTTCTCGGATATTTTACTTTGTTGTCGATGTCCCAATCGTAACGAAAAACCAAATGCTTGATTTGACCGTCAAAAATTCATTAGATAAATTAACGTTTTCGTGATTGCTGTAAGTCGGGCGGTACAAAAATTGTCAATGACGGATGAATAACAAAAATATATAAAATCGTTAACAATATACAGATTCAAATAGATGCAGTTCTCTTTTTTTTTGAGTGTCAAGGTACCGGGTTATTCACCACCAATTACCCAAACCTTATCAAAGTTATTATTGCCTACAGAAAAAAAGTTAAATGTAAAAGTTTTGTGGTTATGACTGGATTATGATAAAATGCTATCAAAAATACAGTAGCGTGCAGATTTCAAGAAAGAAAATACCTCCCAAATGAGGTATCACTTGCCATATGTTGCCATTTAAAAATTTAGGGGTGGCGGTCACAGCTCCGAGGGATGGAATGTATTTCCGATGAATTTCATCGCGAACGATGTCTTCCTCGAAAATGAAGTTGACGTGTCCGAGCGTTTTTATATAATTCGGTTCTGCCGACCTACAAAGCCGCTGTTTCGTTTTCAATGGCCCACTCTGTATAGATAGATGGATCACAATATATTTTTAATTGACTTTTAATATTGCTCATACGTTGCATCAGTGCAAACACCAGGATTTATAAATATATCACCCTAAAAATGAGATGAATTTATTATGAAGGGCATCACTTCTGAACTAATATGGCCCATCATCTCTCTCAGAGAACACTGAAAGAATACAAATTGAATCAAATTGAATCTTAGGTGGGGAAATATTTGATAAAAAAAATTATATGGGATACTCTGTATATTACTTAATTTTTTGAATGATCTTTTTTCACTGATTTCAAAAATATAACATATGTTACCCCTATCTTATACCGTTTTTGAGTTATTAAACGTCGAACAACTATAATGATGTCTGTTTAGTGACATTTCTTCAATGGAATAATCAAAATGGTTTACAGTGAAGACTAAAAAGTTCAAATATATACTTGTTATATACACAACAACAAAAATAAAAGTGCAGTAAAAAGTGCATATACGGCGTTGCATCCAAATCGTCGAACACCTTCAGAAAATACATTCAAATATATTTACCAAAAGGTGAATCATACCTTCAGTTTCAGTAGAAAGAAGCATGTAGTTCGAAAAAAACAGAATAGTAATACTACTTTATTTCGAAGGTAAGCCTATCCTTATTAATTCGCGACTAGACTTTATTGATTTTTAGAAAATTCTGAATGTAGTTTTGAAAATGTAGCCAAGCAATTAGGTGAAAATCCAACGTACTTTGAAAAAGAACAACTACAAACCATGTAAAATTTTACCAGTAAAAGTTTGAAGAGACTCATGAGAGGAAAAGGCTGGAATTTTGCCAACATATGATTCAAACTTTGAATGAAAATCTCGATTATTTATCTAAAACTCATTTTTTCTTTTCTACGGCAAGAGTTTTCAATAGAAAAAATCGAAGGTCGTGGGAAAAAATACAACAGAGAAAGATTGGTGAAACAAATACAGAAAACAGGAAAAGAAACTGTTAGCGTTTGGTTGGACTTTGCAAAACATGTTCATATGATGAATGTATACGCATTCCACATGCCCCCGTGTGTATATATTTTTTTTTTGTAAAATTGTTTTTTTACCGCTTTCTTAGTTGTTTGACCAACCCTCAGAAGTTAATGAAAACTTGTACGAGTTAAGATCACGGGGACCTTACCTTTTATAGTGGGATCCGAAACCACTCATGGGAACTTGAAAAAAAAATTCACCAGCTGCGGGAATCGAACCCGCGCCAGGTGGAAACTGTTGACACAAGACCGACGCTCGTTCCACTGAGCCACAAGCCCCGGGTGATTCTCCAAGGTGGGTCACCCCTATAACTTTTTTATTATTGAAGATAGAAAAACGGAATTTGAGGGTTGTGTATAATATTCCAATTTACATTTTTTGACATACTTACTTGTTTTGCCGTACTTCCGGTTTGACCGGAATTGACCCCAACTTTCGATTTTTTAATGGGACATCCTATATATTTTAACTTATTTCGATCGAGAATGACATTCTAAATTCAACAACACCCCACTTGTCAATATTTGATGAATAAAGTCATTTTTATTCCAATTTTTATTTTTCGATCTGGAATGCCATGGATCGTGTAAATCGCTTCATTCTTGATCAAGAAACATGGGAAAATACGACTTTGAGGCTTATGACTTTACAGTCGTTTTGAGAGTTAATTTGAAAGTCGCAAATTAGTCCATTGAGGTTCTGAATTTTCAAAATTATCACGGCAAAGTTCAACTTTTTCAATTGTTTCGCGCACCACATTGATTAGCTGTTCCGCAGTGATTTTCCGGAATGCCACCCTTACTTTATATACTCCAGTTCTTCACGAGTAGCTGATGCTGTGTTATACACCTGATTTTCAATTGTTCCCCAGAGAAAAAAATCTAGCGGAGTGAGATCTGGTGATCTAGAATATGAACAAGAAATAATACATTATGAAAAAATAAGACAACTTAAGAATGTACCTCGCAGGCCACTGAATAGGTCCATAAGTGCCAATCCACTTTTCTGGGAAAATGTCATTCAGATGTTCTCTTACGACTTGAGAATTGTGAAGTGGCGCTCCATCTTGTTGAAAATAGATATCAACTTGGTTAGCCAGTGACATGAAATCATTAATTTGATTTCTAAGGATCTGTAGATATCTTTCCGCAGTAAGTTGTCTGTCGAAAATTATTAGCCCCAAAAGTTTTTCTCCGAAAATACCCATCCAGCAATTGAAACCAAATCGCGCATGAAAATTTCCTTCTTGCATCAGATGTAAATTTGTTTGGGACCAGTACCTTTTATTATTCCGATTGAACAGACCCAAGTTGGTGAATCGAGTTTCATCTGAATAAATTATTTTAAATGGAAAACGTACATCTTCTCTCTATTTAGTCAAAAACCAGTTGCAATAAGTTAATCTTCAGTTGTGGTCGTTATCGTAAAGATGATGGTATAGTTTTCACTTGAATGATCGATATTATGTTTGTGAAGAATTCTCCAAACGGACAAATAACTTATATCACACTCAGAAACAATTTGGCGAATTGACGCCGTACAATTCACCTCAACATAGGACAACACGTCTACTTCTTTTTCTTCACTGACGATGAAGTTATTGGCATTTTCTTCTGGTTCATTTCACATTTTCCTTTCCAGTTTTGGAAAATAATGCCGAGTGGGATGGCGACGATTAGGGAATCTCTGAGCATAAATCCGAGCTGCATCAGTTGCATTCTTTTTTGGGTCTCCGTAAATTAGCAACATGTCAATTGTCTCGTATCTAGTATAATTTTCTATATCAAATTATAAACTACGCAACAAATAAATTTTTAAAAGTGACAGCATATTCATCAGCCTATTTGCTTAGGTAGTCCTAGCAACAGCTTCAATTGTTTGTCACGGATAACTAGAATAACAGGAATCAGTGCATAAGTATACCGAATACGTATTATTTGTTATTAGGTTTGATCGCTTCTTGCAATTATTCAGAAAAAGAGTTAAAATAAATTGAAAGTGTATGGTATCAAATTATTCGTAAGAAAATGATCTTTCACAAAAAGCCAGCGAGCCACCCCCTTTTTACTTGAAAAAATCAAGTTTACTGGAAAAATTCATATTTGCGACTTTCAAATATGTAATTCTTAAAACGACTATGAAGTCATACGCCTTAAAATCGTATTTTTTCATGAAGAGATGGAATTCCACATTCTCTCCCGTGGTCTTATACCAATTTACCCAGAATTCAATGCAAATTCTCATCATTTAAATCACTGACTTCAAAAGAATTGAGAATCATAATAAGTAACTTAGACAATAAATGCAATTCGGATATCATCAACACCAGAATTTTAAAAAATGTGTTTGATGTTATTGGTCCTGTTATCTTGAACTTTGTTAATACCTCTCTGGAAACCGGAGTTTTCCCGCAACAACTCAAGAATAGCACAGTTGTCCCAGTACCCAAAATTGCAAATACTAGTGAAGCTATTAATTTTCGACCAATTAATACACTACCATGCTTGGAAAAAGTAATTGAACTAACCGCTTACAGCCAACTTTTAGACTATATTAATGAAAATAAACTCCTAATGGAATATCAATCTGGTTTCCGATCTAGTTATTCCTGTGAAACTGCCCTACAAGTAACATTGTCAAAATTGAAAATAGATATTGATTCAAACAAATATGTAGCAGCAGTATTTCTGGATTTCAAGAGAGCCTTTGAAACCATAGATATTTCTATTCTACTTTTGAAACTTCAATATTATGGATTAACCGATTGTACCTACAGCTGGTTCAAAAGCTTTTTGGAAAATAGGTCGCAATGTACCAAAATAAATAATACATTTTCAACCAATAAAGTCATCAATACCGGTGTTCCGCAAGGGAGTGTACTGGGACCACTGTTGTTCATTTTATACTTGAATGATATCAATTATATTCAGGAATGTGAATTTATTAATCTTTTCGCAGATGACACCCTACTAACAGCAAGTGATGTTGATCTACCAAATGCTATTCTCAAAATGAATCGAACACTTGGCAAAATCTCAGAATTTCTCACAATTAATAAACTGAAACTCAACATGAAGAAAACAAAATCAATGATTATTACCACTCAACATAAAAACAATTTGTTGGATAAAAACTTCATAAAAATTGAAATCTATGGTGAAACAATTGAATTGGTAGAAGAGTTTAAATATCTTGGATTTATGATAGACAACGCACTAAACCTAAAAAAACACTTTCAATATTTTAACAAAAAAATTGCAAAAAAAATATTTTTTTTCACACGACTCAGCAGATATCTGTCATTTCAAACCTCCTTAACGGTTTACAATACGATAATCAAACCTCACTTTGATTACTGTCCTTCCTTATTAGTTCTTCTCAATTCAAACTGTATCTCATCATTGCAGAAACTGCAAAATAGAGGAATGAGAATATTGTTGAAATGTAACAGATACACCCCCATAATATATATGCTGCAGGTTCTTGATTGGCTATCAGTTGAAGACAGAGTGTTTTATTATTCTATGATTTTTATTTTCAAAATAATATCAGGAAAACTACCAACTCACTTCAATCAATTCATCATTTATCAAAATGAAATTCATGATTACCCTACAAGAGGTAACATGAATTTTTATGTGACTAGAACAAATTACACGGGATCAATGAATTCACTATTCCACCGAGGTCTCATTGAATATAACAAGCTTCCCAAAGACATTATAAGTAGCAGTTCTATAATATATTTCAAAAAATTACTTATAGATTACCTGAAATTAAAATATATTTAAATCAGTTTAAGGTTTATTTACCATATCTACACCATTTCATTTGTTTATGACTATAAAATATGTAAAATAATATAATTTTCATTTATTTTCTTTTTTTTCAATATCATTTCATATTCTTGCTTAGCGAATATTTCACTACAATGTTATTATTGTTAAGATTTTATATTTATATTGTAACATTTATTATATATTGTATATTAGGATACCTATATTAATAAACTTACTTACTTACTTGATCAAGAATGAAGCGATTGACTCGATCCATGGCAATCTAGATCGAAAAATAAAAATTGGAATAAAAATGACTTTATCAATAAAATATTGACAAGTGAAGTGTTGTTAGATTTAGAATGTCATTCTCGGTCGAAATAAGTAAGAATATATAGGATGTCCCATTTAAAAATCAAAAGTTGGGGTCACTTCCAGTCAAACCGGAAGTACGGCAAAGCAAGTAAATATGCCAAAGAATGTAAATTGAACTATAATACACAACTCCCAAATTCAGTTTTTCTATCTTCAATAATAAAAAAGTTATAGGGGTGAGCCAGCTTAGAGAATCACCCGGTAGATTGATTTATTGTGCGTATATGAACCCCGGCATGCAATCCGTCAAAACAGACAGCTGATTGAAATATGAATGGTGAATATGGCAGGTTTTCTCGTGAATGCGGACTTTTCTGGAAATTTATATATGAAAGGGATCGTTAATCAAAAAGAAAATATAAAACATTGTACGCCGCAGAACTAATAATTTGCCTGATATAGCGGTTATATTTCACACGGTCAGGATTTATGTTTTTCAGTCATATCGTTTATATGGAAACTTTCCTGAAAGTGTAATTTATTCATTATGAGAAGACAGATATTTTCATTATGCACAAACGCAATGCTCAAGAGTTTCCAGTCTAAAACAAATTAGTTCCGAAAATACAGCGTGTTGGAAATCCAGTACTGCAGAAATTCAAGAAGCCTTTAAAAATTTACTTAAAACGAAAAAAACATTTATTTCTCCAGCATGTCTCAGTCCGCTCTATAAATCCAGTCAATATCTTACGTAAAAGAAGGGAATACATCCCAACCTAATTTGGCTGAGATTACTATCCAAATTGATCGCCAAATTGAATTGCGATTGAAATGAAATGTTTTTTTCATGGCTGTCGCCTATCAGGTTTTTTTATAGGGGGGAAGTCCCTCTAAACTGAATTTTTTCCTAAACAATATGAATAAACAATTATATTTCATTCTCAGAGATGGTTGAAACAAATGACTATTTATTTATTGGAGTTATTCAAGAGGCAAAAACACCGAACGTCATGCCATTTCGCCCAGTCCAATAAAACAATCTAATAACAACAAATAAACGGATTTTTCGATATAATTTCAAAATGGTTATAGCTAAAGAAAAAATTTTCGAATAGAAAACAAAATTTCGAATGAATAACAATAATAATAATAATAATAATAATAATAATAATAATAATATTTATTTTCCAGTAAGACACAAGTACATATGTATAGGAATAGTCACATAGAGAGAAACATTAGGCAAAACGGAACAGAACAACATAGTCACATGTTAAAATATTCGTCCAAGGAATAAAAACAATTTTTAATTAGGAATTTTTTCAGCGCTGCGATAAAATTTCTACTTTCATTAATATTTTTTATTTCATTTATAAAATGGAATATGGAAATTATTCTTTTGTCGTGTATTTACCATATGCAAGTTTTAATTCAGAGTAAACTCAGTTTTGTTCGTGAAAATGAAAGTGCATATTTCATAGATGTACATAGAATAAAGTGTCATTATATTAAGTTTGACAAACAATCCCCTACAAGAGTAGGTTGAAGGAACGCCTGCCACTATTCTTATTATTCTTTTTTGCAAAATAAACACGTCATTAACGGAAGTGGAGTTACCCCACAAACATATACCATACCTAATTCGGGACGCTACCTGAGAGTGGTACAAGGATAGTAGCTGGGGCTCCTCCAAGACTTGTTTGAGATTCCTGAACAAATAACATAAAGAATTCAACCTCTTGTTCAGGCATATACAATGATTTTTCCAGTTGATATTTTCATCAATGACCAGACCCAGGAATTTGGTTTCATTTGTATTCTCAATTGATACGTCATTGACGCAGATAGTTATTGGTAGACAGTCTTTTTGCCTGTTATGGAATTTCACTATTTGTGTTTTAGAGGCATTGAGATATAGAAAATTTAAGCTGCACCATTCATATACAGAGTTCAAGACTTGTTCACTTATCTGTTGTGTTTTTATTTCATCCTTATCCGATACTATTAAAGAGGTATCATCAGCAAACATCGTTATATGGGTATCTGTTAAGTGCTTTTCAAGATCGTTGGTGTACAACAGAAATAGAATTGGTCCCAGTATTGACCCTTGCGGGACTCCTATGTTGACCAATTTACATTCAGATTTGGTTTGTGTGGCTGCTCCAGAACTGAGTTCTGGTATGCTCACGTATTGGAGTCGGTTAACTAAGAAGGAAGAAATCCAACCAAGAGCTGGACCTCTAACTCCATAGTTATACAATTTGGCTAATAGAATTTGATGGTTAACACAGTCGAATGCCTTGCTGAGATCGCAAAAGATCCCTGCAGGGCATTCTCCTGTTTCAAAATATTCTACAGCTTTTTCGAAGAATGAAATTGCAGCTGTATTTGTCGAATGATTGATTCTGAATCCATGCTGATTTTTGCTCAAAATATCGAACCTTTTTAAGAAGTTCAAGAGGCGATCTAAAAATGAATATTCGAAGATATTTGAGAAACTTGGCGTTATTGTTATTGGCCGATAATTATCCATCAAGTTTACAAGACCCTTTTTATGAATAGGAATGATTTTCCCTGTTTTAAGGGCATCAGGAAATTTGCCAGTTAAAAAAGATAAATTCACTAAGAAGGTCATGGGTTCGATAATGCTATTCAGACATTTTTTCAATAGGAATAATGGTATGTCATCGTTTCCCGCCGATGTAATAAAATTTATGCTTTTTTCCCAAAAAACGATTAGGCGGTTAAAAAAGGGGATGAAATTTGTTTTCAAAAAAATCACAGCGAGAAAAAAAAGTTTTTTTTATTTACTCCAAAAAGTTGTTAATGAAAAGGTTGTAGCAATTTCGGATTTTTCAATTGTATACTTTAAATATTGAATAACGTTAAAGAAATAGGAGGTATCTCATAGTGCTGTTCTTTCAGGTTATTCATTCATGTTAATCGACAATAAGAAAATCAAATTGTTTTACCTTTTCCATTAATAATTAGAGTAAAATATATTTGTTTAGAAAAAAAATTGAAATTTTCCAGACTTGATCAAGAAAAATACCAAAATTGTATTGATTTTTCTGTTTGTTTTTATTTCACAAATTTTTTATTTCACCCTCTTAAATTAAAGCCTCTAACATAGTTGATTTTGGGAGTTGCGGAAAATAATTAGGAGATCGTTATGTTCCATAATCTTTATTCGAGAGTTTTCCCTCTAGTTCTCATCGTTTAGGAATTATATTAGACACACTTTTTTTTCAAAAGCACATTTACCTTTATTGATAGTTTTAGGGCGCCTCAAACGAACATATCAAAAATTCAAGAACTTCTTCTAAATTTCGATTTGAAGACGTATTGAACCTCAATCATATCATGAGAATACAATTTTTCTATAAACAGATGTTTCTGGTGGCTTTACAGATGAAAAAAATCAAGCAAATTGGAAGATTCACGCGAATTAGATATTCACTGATTTTATATCAGAAATCCAACGAAAATTCCATTATATCTTCATGCAAATATAAACATGTTATATATATATATATATATATATATATATATATATATATATATATATATATATATTAATATAATGATAATTTGCAAATATAAATTGTTGTTATAAAATGAAGATTGCTAATAATTTCCGCTCTTCGTTGTGAGCCAAATTGTTATGATATAGATAAGTATTTTCGCCCTGTATAATATGTTTTGTGATGTAATAATAATTTCTAGCAGACGTCACTGTTCTCTCGTCACGTTGCTGCCAATTGTTATCACTTTCCTTACCACAGCTAAACTCAGTTGGTACGCCTCTTGTCTCAGATAGCCGGTTCAGGCAATTGAGCCACTAACCACTGCTTGATGTCAAATCTGAATATTTTCAATGTTTATCAATACGTTTGCTGATCATTGTGGAAAAGAAACGAGATAGTATCAAAAAGCAATTATTTCCTTTATTCAGGAAAACTCAATTTTACCTGGGCTACGATAGATAACTTATTCTAAGGTGAATCTACAAATATTCATGGATAATCATGAGGAACAGGTTATGGATTAATAGACACAACCTCACTTTTACCTTGAAAGTGAAAATTTCTTTAATAGTTCAAAATCAAGGGAAATAAAGTTCTTCTGATGGGATATGAGTTATTAGTGAAATTGTTCAGTTCGTGACGTGCACTAGGGAAGTTTATACCTGACGCTGGAACTGTCGCTGTTCAATATACAACCAGAATTTGGATTCCCTTTCAATCCAACGCTCTCAGGAACTCCAATACCAAAGAAGGAACCATACAAATCCAAAAATCAGCTTTGGAATACTTGTATATGGGGTACATACAAGGTAATGTTGTTTGCTGCTTATCTTTTTGAAATTACTGATTTTTTTCTTCTCTCCAAACAAAACGTGGCATCTTTTTTCAAATTATTTCCGATCTCCTTGTGGCTTTGTTTTCCGTCACTTGGATACCATTTTTTCCTCATTCCTTTTGATTTGAATTTTTGAATTCGCGCACTATGTTCTCACATTTTCACTGTTTGGTGTTATTTGTCAAAACTTATAAATGAATCTATCTTTCCTTTCTTACAGACTATTTACAATATTCAATCATAATTGTCTCTGACACTTTTCCGTTCTTATTTTCTCACAATTTCAAATCTTACATTTGACCATACTGTTCCCTGATTGGCTATTGTCATCAAGAAGTTTGTTGTTCTCCCATTGGCTATTTTTAGTTACATACAATTTCATATACTGTATGTTTCAAGCTTATAATTTTGCTTATCACATTTTATTCAGGATGATTTTGTAAATATAGACCTTTCTTGTTGTCTTTTGAATAATTATGGGTTGTAATCATTATGACAGTGTATGAAATTGATTGTATTATAGTATTTGAATATTTTCATCTATTCATATTATACAGAGGCTTAATAAAGGAAATAGAATTTCAAAATATGTAAAAACAATCTCTTGAAACTAATAACTATTAAGTAATTATTCTTTTTGTGGGTTTTTTCCTCTTAATATATATAACTGGTTTTTCATAACATAACAATATTTATATATATATATATATATATATATATATATATATATATAAACAGTGGGGAATAACGGGGATCTTCAGTCAGCACAAATGTTGAACTATGAAAAACTCTTTAATACGTTGGACCGACTTTCGTTTAATTTTAAATTAGAGTTTTTCATAGTTCAACATTTGTGCTGACTAAGATCCCCGTTATTCCCCACTGCTCATACCAATTTTCAGTCGTTATTTCAAAATTATATATATATATATATATATATATATATATATATATATATATATATATTATATATATATATATATATAAATACATATATAATTTAGAATATATATATATATATATAATATATATATATATATATATATATATATATATATATATATATAAATACATATATGAATTTAGAAATAACGACTGAAAATTGGTATGAACAGTGGGGAATAACGGGGATCTTCAGTCAGCACAAATGTTGAACTATGAAAAACTCTTTAATACGTTGGACCGAGCATTCGTTTCAATTTTGAAACTTCTTCAGGGTCCTAAAATATGTAAATTATATTATTGAGAAAAAAAATACTCAAAATGAAGGAAGTACTTACAGTAATCTGAGTGGTTGATTAATGAACATTAACTTTAAAAAAATGTAAAATATGTAAATATTTGTCGGAACGGTGTTATATCTTTGACGTTTCGAGTGACATTGAAGGATTTGAAGTGACAACCTATGATTAATCGTCAAAAAAATATAATATGTAGTGGGTGTGTTGATTTTTTTTATATTTATTCTTTGAGAATCATCAGTTTTAATCCATTTGTAAAAGATAACTGTAGATTTTGCTAAGATTTTCGATATCTGTTTTTTTGTTCATATTTTGATTGGATTTAATAATTTCAATCATTTCAATCATTTTTAGAGAAATTTTTTCATATATATATATATATATATATATATATATATATATGAAAGGAAAAATTGTGGCATATCAGACAAATTATTAAATTGAAGAAAAAAACCATCCCCAAACGGGATTTGAACCCACGACCTCTAAATCTCTAGTCAGATGCCCTAACCAACTGAGCTATTGAGTACATAGGTACGTCCGCATATTTTTGAATCGCTTTCTCTCATAATTTAATGTTAGTGTTAGACGATAGGAAAGATCTCGAGTACTTATCAATGGCCATCAAGACCAATTATCCTGTCACCCTAACATCACTATTGACGGGACGGTTCCAATCGAAGTTCAGGAAGATGGGATTTTGCCAAATATATAATACGAAGTGGAAAATTGCGTCTCTGAAAAATACATGGGAAGAAAAATTGTGTCATAACAGACAAATTATTAAATTAAAGAAAAAAAAACATCCTCAAGCGGGATTCGAACCCACGACCTCTAAATCTCTAGTCAGATACTCTAACCAACTGAGCTATTGAGGACAGGTACGTCCGCATATTTGTGAATCGCTTTTTTCCATAATTTAATTTATTTATTTATTTATTCACACTGTTCCACAGAAAGAGATTTCCAATTACAGAACAAGAATTGAGTAGAAAAAAAAAGTACAATAATACTAGCATTAGTAGAAACTCAAGATTAATACGCAATTTGCACAAAAGACTAACAATGGAAGAAAGTTCAAGTCTAATACTGGAATGTTACTGCTGAAAGTAAAAGTTCTTAATTTGTCTCACACTGCAATAGAATATATCAAGTTGATCACTTACTAAATTATAGTTGCTTCACATAGTATGAACAGGGGAGTTTTCATAAATATTTGTTCGTGGCGTGGTAGTGTAGAATGAGTCGGTGTATCGAGATGCCTGACGGGGCATTTTAACGTTTATCTGACGTAGTAAGAATTCACATCTAATTTCATTGTTGATTATTTTCCATAGCGTAATGAGACTTGAACATTTCCTTCTTATTCCCAGACTGATAAAGCTGAGTCTCGACAGTGGGCTCTCATGTGCGGGCATAGTCAAAAGCATAACCTAGATAACCTAAATTATTCGCGACGAGAGAAAAAAAAAATTAGGGAATATGGACATTTGGACAGGACAACGTCTGTCGGTTAAGCTAGCTGAAAATAATCAAGGTCCCAGGTGAGAACCTTGTGGTACTCCTGATGTTACATCAATGAGTGATGATTTATATTCGTTTACGGTTACTATTGGTGACCTGTCAAATACATGAGAAGCGAACAATCGTAGCAGATCCCCATATACACCAACATCAGCAAATATAGAAATGAGTACCTATACTATGATCAATTTAATCGGAAGCCTTGCTGAAGTCTGTGTGGATAGAGACAACCTGAATTTGATCGTCTATAGAGTCAGAAATGTATTGAGAATATATCTTCAAGTTGGTTTCGATTCCCCTTTTAGCAACAAAAGCATGTTGTTCCTCAATGAAAAGGCCTTCACTCTTCTGAACAATTGATCTGAAAGTTTATTGAATGACCATAGTTTTCTAAATCTTCTATAGTGGATGGCTTCACTATTTTTCCAGAATTTTTATATATAGTAAGCAACTTTCCAAATTTTTGGGAACACGCCCTATGCTAGGGATAAGTTAATTTTTTTTTTTTATAATTGAGAATACTATCAAATCTTCCTCCCTTCTTCTCATCTATGTTCATGATTTTGTTCAGTATCTCTTCTTCTGTAAAATGAAATTTGCTCATCGTGGTACTGGAACTTGACGACAATTTGTTGGGTATCTGTTGATATGGCTCGTGAACGCTTTGAAAGTGATCGGACAATGGAAATCGTTTTATTTTTCCATGAAAGTTTGGTAATAATATGAAATATTCATTCTGTTCGGATTTCAATCGGTTCCTCTAGACGCGACGTTCAAAGCTAAGATATTGTGGAAGAATCCCTGTAAACAACATCCAAACTTTTCCAATATTCATGAAAATTCCACAGTGGAACGGAATACTTCAGAAAGTTATATGCACATTGGTGAGTTATTCAAGTTTGTATGACTTGCGTCTAACAGTTGTATACAAGATATGGAACATTTTGTGATAGACGTAGACCTTGCCAGTATCTAAGAATACATTGAGTGAATAATACTACCAACTATACTCTATATTTTCGACTCTTTCCAGTTTCCAGACCACCAAAAGAGTGCTAAAAAATTGACAATAAGAGACACTCACATAATTGTTTTTTCAGACCTGAACTCATTATACTCTTATTTGCGAAAAGTATTCTTGAGCGTGCACTAATAGTGTCTTCAAGAAATCTTAATTTTTCATCGATGATGAGACCTTAATTTTTTCGATGATAACGTGAATTCTAAACGTGTTTCCCCTATGTACAAGCGAATACTTCGTTTGAGCTATTCTCTCACTCCTTCGAAACAAAATAAGATAGCAACACTTTTGGTGGAATTTAATGTTAAATTATGCTGTACAGAATAATGACAAATGGCTTGTGAATCGCAGTTTATTTCATCACAGGTATCATTTGCAACAGAGGGGTAAAGATGATGCACAAATTGAGTGTCTTCATAGGTTTGAAGATTTGAGAATTTGATTTTTTCGTAAATATCTGCTTTACAGATTAAAAACAATAGAGGGCTCAGAATAGATTCTTGAGGAACACCGGAAATAATATTAGCTGGACTTGCCGTAACATATTTTATTTTCACCATCTGATATAGATCAAAAAGGAAGTATTTGAATATTTTTACAGCAGAATCGGCAAACCCATAATATTTTGATTTACTGCACAAGAGATTATGATCAATACAATCGAAAGCCTTGGGAAAATCAAGGGATATCAAAATTTAAGCCATGTTCAGTTAGATTGAGGAGTGATGTTGTCGTACTATGACCTTCAGCAGAATCCTGATTGAGTGGTAATATATTATGTTCATTTACAAAAGATGAAACTTGATTATATACAATTATTTCCAAAGCATTTGATAATACACATAACAGACTGATTAGTCTCAAATCGGTGACATTTTTTGCAGAATTACTTTTTGCTATAGGGTTAACAATCCGTTTATTTGGAAAATAGCCTTCTTCCAAACAGCAACTTATAATATGGGTGATGTGATTAAGGATAGTTGGAAGACAGAGTTCTACCATATGCAAGCTTATGTTAACTACCCCACAAGCATTTGATTTTGAGGAATATATTGAGAATGCGAATGTTCAAAGTATAAATGCGCTAATCAAAGAAAAAAATTCCAGATATACAACCTACAGTTACCAATATATTTGGGGAATATTTATGGAACTTTGCTGCCAACGAGAATATGAATTAAATGAACATAGAAGCTTAGAAGAATTGGCGTTGATACTAAAAGATTGGGCGGTCAATATGAGAAAGAAAGACGGGACCGAATTTAAAGAAGCAACGGTGAAGACAATGTGGAAAGTTCCGTGCAAACTTAAAAATTATGATTGACCCGTTTAACAATATAGTATTTAAACATGACCGAGATACCCGCGATGCAATTAGGAAGAAACTACAAGCAGATCCATGTAAAAGTCCAGTTCAGTTTCATTAAATTTGTCTGAAGTTAACAAAATGATATTGCTATGGGATGAAAATACTCCTGAAGGTCTTATGCGTAAATTTTACCATATTGCTGCTGTAGAATTAGCGTGGCAAGGAGAGGCAGTTGCTTGTCTGGTGGATTTTTTTCAAATCGAGAAAAATAACGATGACTCTCCAACAAATCGCATTGAATACAATCCAGTGTTCAGTAAAACGTGCCAAGGTGGTTCTAAAAGCTGTACAAGTAGTGAATGGTTGGTTTCCAATAGTGAAAGGCAAAGCTGCCCTGTACGTCTTTTTCATAAACTGATATCAAAACGGGCCGACAATATTACCTCACCACGACTGTTCTCAAAACCAAATCGACACTGGAAAAATAAAACTGACAAATGGTACTATAATGTTCCTGTTGGAAGAAATACAATAAATGGATGCACTATGGACCAAATCTGCTGCTGAGGCAATTGGCTTGAATGTAAAATACAAGAAGATAACAAATCACTCGAATAGATCAACTACTGTTAGCGAATTGGCGAAAAGTAGTGTAGAAGAACAACAATTGCTGAAAATTACTGGTCATAGCAATCAAAATTCTATAAAACCATACTCAAATCTCGATCAAGAACACCACAACAAGATCATAAATATTATGCGTGGTAATAGATCTTCTATAGTAGAGAACAGCAACGATTGTAATGTTAAGTTGAATTTCAATAATTGTACTTTTAATAAATAAATTAATGTTTCATTGTGTTGAGTTATAAATTTTTTTGTCAACAAATTTTCCGCCGAATATCCCTCGGACATTGACAAATGCCTCATAATTTAATGACAAATTTCTCAAGCTCGTTGCTTGGTAACAGCCCTCAGCCTTCGGCTTCCGGCTGTTACCAAGAAACGAGCTTTCGATTGTCATAAAATTATCTCGTCTATTATCAATGTCCTAGGGATATTACTACTGAAAACTGATAAAAAAAAATCACCTATTCCATTTGGATATTGTAAGCTGTTTGGGAGGAGGAAATAGTTATTTGATTGAATTTTCATTTGTTTTAAAGTTTGCCATAATTCCTTTGACTTATTTGTAGTTTTTAGATGACGTAGGTAAGCTGATTTTTCCTGTCGAAGCGATGCTGAGGCAAAATTCCGTAAGTTTTTGTAATTATTCCAATTTTCATCTGTTTTATTTAACTTGAATTTAGTGGGCAGGGCAGCATTCCTCAGCTGGAACATGATTTTTAAGTTGTAAGTTATCCATGGCTCAAAAGGTTAAGTAACTCATATCTTCTTCATCGGAGCATGGACATTGAATAACATCAAAATATTTTCAGTTAGGAGTCTATATTTTCAATGGAATATATATTATTCCAAGCGATCCGATTTAGATCCAAGAGAAATAATTCTTGGTCGAAATCTTTATAATTTCTGTATGTTACTTCTTCGGGACCTGCTTTCAAAATAGGTATGTCAATTGTACAATAAACCAACAGATGATCTGAAATCGAATCTGCATTTATTCTTTGTGATTTTGAAATAGAATATGAAGCTCGTATGAATATAGGATCAATTAACGTGCTAGATATTTATTTATTTATTTATTTCCAAAAATACATCCAACAGGCCCAAGAGCCCATTAATAGGTGTACAAAATTATTAATAGGTGATAAGAGTAGTCTTATACTAAGCATAATTAATACTAAGTGACTGAGAGCGTAATGTATAATTATCAATTAGGAAGTATGCTGAGAATATCACGCTTGAATTGTGCAAATGACAAAAAGAAAATATCTACATTGGGTGAATTGTTAACGCTCCTAGACATTGTTGATAAAGGTGAGTTGAAGTTATGCACAGTGTTAGGTACGGGTAAGTAAAATGTGTTACATGAGCGAGATGAGAAACGAGGTACATTGAACATCATTTGTGACAATAAAGTTGGACAATCTATTTGATTGTGTATTAATTTGTAAATAAAGCACATGTCTCTCATTTCGCGATATTTTCTTAGTGATATCAAATTAAACTCCTGTAGCAAGAGGTCATAATTATAGCCTCTAGCGGGATAAATACCATGTTTTTTATAATAAGCATATTTCAAGAATTTCTTCTGAACGTTCTCAATAGCCATAATGTATTTGGAATGGGAAGGATTCCAAACAACACTGCAGTACTCAAGTTTGCTTCTGACCATAGATAAGTAGATGTTTTTCAATGAATCAAACGACTTGAAATCTTTACAGTTGCGTATAAGAAAACCTAAATTTTTATCGATTTAGAAATGATATGTTCAATATGATTTGAGAAAGTCAGTTTTGATCAAAAATAACTCCTAAGTCCTTTGATTCAGTGATACGCAATAGAGTTTTACCATCAAGTTCATAATTAAATGTGAGTGGAACTAGTTTTCGAGTGAAAGTCATAACTTTACATTTTTTGGTATTCAAGTGGAGTTTATTCTGAATGCACCAGTTACTCAGAGAATTCAAATCTTCCTGAAGTACAATGTAATCCGTTTCGTCCTTTATTTCTCTATAAATCTTCATATCATCAGCAAATAATAGCTTGTTAGAATGAATATGATCAGTGATATCATTGATGAATATCAGGAATAATAAGGGACCAAGATTTGACCCCTGAGGAACACCGGATGAGGCTGTAAAGCAGGAGGATTTTATTCCATCACACTCAACAAAGAGTTTCCGTTCTGTTAGGTATGAATTGAGCAGCAACTGAATATTAGTAGATATACCAAAGCTTAGCAACTTCTTGAGTAGTTGAGGGTGAGACACGCGATCAAAAGCTTTACTGAAGTCAGTAAAGATTACATCCACCTGGTTCCTCTGGTCAAGTGAATCAGAAACGAATTGTGAAAAAATACAGAGGTTAGATGCAGTGTTTCTAGCTTTGACAAACCCATGCTGAAAGTTAGACAGAGAAGAACTGACATGATTGTATATAAGTTCAGATAGTATAATCTCGAATATTTTTGAGAAAACTGATATAATGACTATTGGTCTATAATTTTCAACATGAGTAATATTGCCGGATTTAAATACAGGACATACTCTGGACAATTTCCAAATCTTTGGATAATAGTTTTTTTGTAAGGCAAGATTGAGAATGATATATAGAGGATCAGCCAGAAGGTTAATGTGATTTTTGACTATTTTAACAGGGATCCCATCGGGACCACAAGTGGGTTTATTTTTGAGTTTTTTTGCGGCATTATTGATTTGTTCCTTGGTGATGGTTGAAAGGTTCAAGAAATGGTGACTTGGCATCATTGTCAGATCAGATAGGTTGTCGCTTAAGTCTACGTTATTGCCATCATCTTGGCTATACACACTACTAAAGTCCGCTGCAAAACCGTTGACTATTGAGAGAGGTGAAGAAAGTATGTTATTGTTATGAATCATTTCTCCTGGGATGCGAGATTTGTTTTTCTTTGAGTTGATATAGTTCCAAAACCCACGAGGGTTATGTTTGTTAGTTGCTATACTCAATTTGATCAATTTTCTGACGTTTTTGACTCGCTGTAAATAAGAAAGGTATTTGGTTTTTTTGTACATTTTCAGATAATGATTTTTTGATTTGATTTTATTTATAGTACATTTGCCAAACCACGCAGGGAACCTACGTGATCTACATTTGAGCAGAGGAGCACATTTGGACATAATGTTGTGCAAAGAGTCATTAAGTATTGTGCACATAGAATTAACACTATCAAGGTGAAGTAAAGCTTGAGACCAGTTCAGTTCACTGAGTAGATGAGAGAATATACGAGATATACGAGTTATTCGTGTAAGCTCTTTTATAATATGTATGTGTGTAAATGAATTAAAATATCTAACTTTTGACCGGCCGCGTAATGTTTTTTTTTTTAAATTAGTTGGGATGGCTTTCGGCGGGATCTGAGGCAAGTGATATTGGTATCCCTTCTCGACAACTTTCAGGAACCTTTTGTTGGCAACTTTCTTTTTCCCTCAAAACTTTCCCCACAATCTGTTCGCAAGAGTTCTCCTATACAATGTGGGATATCGAAACGTGTCGAAAAAAGCAATTACACGCGAGTTTTCCGTTATCCGAGCCGGAAAATGTGCCATTCAAAACGTATTCCAGCACGTTGCTATTCATCGCGTCTGCTCAAGCCACAGACCGACTTTTTAATTAGTTCCCACGTCTACGCTAATGGTGTATTCGTTATGAATTCGTAATACCTATCCGCGAAATTCATTGTTTACCACGGGGTTCACGTGGAGTCTCGGAGAAATGATTAGGTTTGTTATGAATCAAACTTCGGAAAAAAAATTCAGAAAAAACTTCAGAGTATTCATTTTTTTGTTTCAGAGAATACAAATAGGATCAACCCAGTTACTACTGAACTGAATGGGCCAATCAGAACCTAGATTAATATCTAAAAGATAATGAAGAATTTTTTTACCTATTACAAGCCGCTTCACTGCGATAGGTATATCCTATACAATAAAAAAAGAATAATCTAAATTGGATAACCCAGTAAGAGGCAACTAACAATGAAAACAAAGACCAAAATTCTTCAGTTTAACAAAAGCCTAGAGATAGGAAGCCATCCCTAGGATCCCAAAATGAAGCATAAATACATCTACAAAAAAGTGCAATTTCCTCCATTTTTAATCGACGAAACCAAAAAGGAGGAGGTTATCTAGTCGACGCGTATTTTTTTTTATGTATGATCACGCATAACTTTTTACTAAGACGCCCGATTCCGATAATTTTCCAGTTGATAGGGTGTACTTCAAAGTTGGTCCCATTTGAATTTATAAGATGAAATCCACCCCTGAGGGTAGCAAAATGAAGGATATTGATCACTCACCCTCTGAATTCTGGTCCGTTAACCAATTCTATCAGGCATAACTTTGTACTGGATTCTTCGATTTGGATGATTCTTTTTTTATTAGATAGGGCATACCTCATATTTGGATTTCGAATGGAATTATCCACCCTTGCGGGTAGAAAAATAGGGGATAATTGATTTTTCACTTGTGAACATTGGCACACATATGTAGTTCTCCTACATGCGTCACAATAATTATATTCTATGAGAGGATGGAATGATATACAGAGTGATGAAATAAACTAACCAGAACAACAAAAATAATTTATTTTACAACAAATAGTAAAAGTAGATAATCATATTATTTAACTGGTAATAGTTGAAGTGAGGTGGGTAAGTGGGTATTTTGAAAATAATCAGAAAACAAGTAGGTAGTAACTAGTAGATTTCAGCCACAAGAAATTGAAAAATTAAAACTTTTTAACAAAAAATTAAACCGACGAAATGCGGAACTGAAAATTAAAAATAAAATCAACCTTCTTAGTCTCAATAACTAAGCTCCTAAACTAATGTAACTAATTTTGGGTCGGCACCAAACGAACAACCAAAGAAGATCAATAAATTACTTCAAAGAAATTATCAGAATGTCACCGCGCAACTCGATGCCATCATTTTACGCCTTACCTAATTCATTTGCTTGTTCGTTTGGCGCCGACTCAAAATTAGTTACTTACATTAGTTAAGGAGCTCAGTTATTGAGACTAAGTGTGGATTCATGCAGCACAAAATAACAATTATCAAATAAGAAATAACATATAACAATTATCAATTGACAAGAATCAAAATGTAGCATTCATGCACTCAAAATAACAATTAAGAAATAAAAAGTAAGCATGAGCACAAGACGGAGATCCGAGGCATTTAAATTAGGTAATCCTACTTTTTTGAAATTCCATTTCCCCTCGATAATAAGAAACAAGTGAAAATTCAAAATGTCCAATAAACAATATGAAACAAAAACAATACCTCAAATATTAGAAAAAGTGAGGTTATATTTTCATCATCGGTTTGACCAATCCGCGGTCATCTGCGTACTAGTTGCGCACTAGAAGAAAATTTCGTTGAAATAATGTAAAAAGATAAAAGTTGGCCAACTTCTACATGTTATTTCTTAAATGGTAATTGTTATTTGTCTGCATGAACATAGTCATTGAAATCTATAGAGTTCAACTTACATTGCTAAATGTTATTTCTTATTTGTTATTTGATAATTGTTATTTTGTGCTGCATGAATCCACACTGAGAAGGTTTATTTTATATTTCACTTTTCAGTTCCGTATTTCGTCGGTTTAATTTTTTGTTAAAAAGTTTTTATTGATTTTAATCCTTATTTTTATTTTTTAAATATTAGTATTATGATTAGTATTATTGTTCTTTATTTTTATTTTTAAGTATTATTAGTTGATTCATATAATTATTTTTTGTGATGGACCAATATATAAGAGACATTGTCGTTGAAAAAATTGAAACATATATCCTTAAAACATCTGAGGAATTGAAACAAGTATTGGAAATTAATGGGATTAACCCAAATTTTAAAATTGTAAACAGCAATATACGTGGTTCAGATTGCAATCTAGATCAATTTTTTGTATTTGTCGAAAGCCTAGAGAGCAGTATTGACTGCATAATTTTAACCGAAACAAGGCAGATACCTGATATTGATATATCCAATATTGATGGATACAGAACTTTGTATAATGAGGGCAGTTACAATCAAAATGACGGAGTGGTATTATTCATAAAATCTGAAATGTGTGACTCTCACCAATTAATAGAATTGAATAAGAGTAACCCTCTTAGACTGAAATTAAACTGTGATAAAAACTTTTTAACAAAAAATTGAACCGACGAAATACGGAACTGAAAAGTAAAAAATGAAAACTTTTTAACAAAAAATTAAACCGACGAGAAAATCAACTGAAAAGCAAAAACTAAAATAAACCTTCTCAGTCTAAATGATAATTGAGCTCCTAAACTAATGTAAGTAACTGATTTTGAGTCGGCGCCAAACAAACAATTATCGAAGATCATTATATATGAAAGAAGTCATCAAAACGCAGCCGTGCATCTCGCCGCCATCATTTTACGCTTCACCTAATTCAATTGCTAGTTTGTTTGGCGCCGACTCAAAATCAGTTACTTACATTAGTTTAGGAGCTCAATTATCATTTAGACTAAGGTTTATTTTATTTTTTGCTTTTCAGTTGATTTTTTCGTCGGTTTAATTTTTGTTAAAAAGTTTTTATTTTTTACTTTTCAGTTCCGTATTTCGTCGGTTTAATTTTTTGTTAAAAAGTTTTTATTTTTCAATTTTTTGTGGCTAAAATCTACCAATTACTACCTACTTGTTTTTTAATTGCTTCCAAAATACTTACTTACCCACCTTACTTCAACTATTACCAGTTGAATAATATGATTATCTACTTTTACTATTTGTTGTAATATAAATTATTTTCGTTGTTCTGGTTAGTTTACTTCATTACTTTGTATCCCATTCCATCCTCTCATAAAATATACTGATTTTGACGGAACAAGAATAATGTCAGTAGCGATCTGTCATTGTCAACTACGTATGTGTGTGCTAGTGTTCACTAGTGAAAAATCAATTATCCCCTATTTTTCCACCCGTAAGGGTGGCTAATTTCTTCCGAAATCCAAATATAAGGTATACCCTATCTATTAAAAAAAGAATCATCCAAATCGAAGAACCCAGTACAAAGTTATGCCTGATAGAATCGGTTAACGGACCAGAATTCAGAGGGTGAGTGATCAATATCCTTCATTTCGCTACCCTTAGGGGTGGATTTCATCTTTTAAATTCAAAGGGACCAAAGTCGAAGTACACCCTATCCACTGAAAGAAGAATTATCGGAAACGGGCGCCTCAGTAAAAAGTTATGCGTGATCATACATAAAAAAATATGATGGAAAAACATAAAATATACGGGTCGAATAGAGAACCTCCTCCTTTTTGGTTTCGTCGGTTAAAAATAACGTCTTCATAATGAATACATTTTACAGATCACCTGCTAGTGATGTAAACACGTTTATCAATGAGTTAAATGACATATTAGAAAATGATAACGAAGAATGTGACTATAAGTTTTTTCTAGGGGATATTAATATTAACATCTTAGAAGAAACAAAGGAATAAAAAAACTATCTTGATATGATGGGTGAACATGGTTACAGGTCAGCAATCAATATTTCCACTCGAGTACAAAATGATTCACACACATGTCTGGACCATATATTTGTTCATACAAATAATTATGATACCATACTACCGTTGGAAATCGTCACATCTATAACTAACCATCATACTTTTTAATTCAATACCAAAATAAAAAAACAATTAATACATTAAATATATTGAACACATTGATAACAAAAAACTATTAAAAAATATTCAATCCGCCCCCTTGAATGATATCCTTCTGGAACCAGATCTTGATAATACAACAATCTACTATTTACACAAGGATAAAACATAACAAAAAAAAACGAAAAGCATGGATAACTCCGTTGCTGGTGAAATCTGTTAACAAAAAAAATAATTTGTATGATGAATTCAAAAAAAATCCCAACAATAATCTCAAAAAAATGGAATATTTGAATTGTAAAAGTGCAACAGAAAAATCAATAAAGAAAGCGAAAAGAAATTATTACAACAAAAAGGTGGAAAAAGAAAAAAATTCGTCGATAAATTTATGGAAACTAGTCAATGAGGTTGTTTCCAAAAGCGAAAGAGGGAAGATTCAAAGTATCAAAGACAATGACCAATTAATCAACGACGAAGAGCAAAAGGCAAATATATTCGATAAATATTTTATCGATGTTGGTGAAAATTAAGCCAGTAAAATCAATCGACCTCATAACTATAAAGAAAAGAGGACTGTGAGTTGCCAGTCGTTATTTTCGAACCCAGCAACTGAAAGTGAGGTGAAAATAATGATTAAATACGACCTGAAACCCAAAAAACCCCTGGATACGATAAGATCAGTGCTGAAACACTGAAAATTATAGTAGATTATATAAGCCTTCCCCTAACTGTAATAATCAACAATTAACTCGAAACAGGGCAATTTCCAATAGCATTCAAAAACAGTATTGTAATACCAATTTTCAAAGCTGGAGATAGAAATGATGTGGCAAATCACAGACCAATTTCACTGAAAACAAGCCTGGCTAAAGTATTAGAAAATATTGTAAAAGCTAAAGTAAACAAATTCCTGGAAAAACATCATTTACTTTCAAACTCTCAATTCGGATTGAGAAACCACAAGTCAACTCGAAATGCACTACATTTATTAGCAAACACTATTTACAGTTGTGTAGATAAAGGTGAACCAGTAATCGGTTTATTTCTTGACTTGGCAAAGGCTTTCGACACCGTCCACCATTCCAGTCTACTAGAAACCTTAGGAGACATGGGAAAAATAGGTCCAGCACATAGTTTTTTTGGAAGTTATTTGAAAACCGAAAACAACAGGTAAAAATGAATGATAAAATTAGCAAAACAAAGGAAATAACATGTGGTGTGCCTCAAGGGGCGGTGTTGGGTCCTTTGTTATTCACTATTTATATGAATAACATATTTTAATTGGAGAAAGAGGGTCAAATCATCAGCTTTGCCGATGAAACTGTGTTATCTATACGGACACAAACTGGTACAATTTGAAAATTAAAATTGAAAGGGATTTTGCCCAAATTAAAACCTGGCTGGACTACAGATTATTATCGGTGAATTTCAAAAAAACGATTTAATTACCTTTCGGTAGCCTTAAGACAGCTCTTCCAAACCATGCAAAATTATTTCACAATAAGACCAGCAAATGAAATTAAATATTTGGGAATAATGTTGGATCGTACTTTCAGATGGAAAACTCATGTGGACTACCTATCGAAAAAATGAAGGTGTATTTTATATAGATATGAAAAAATTGTTGAAATCTTGAATAAAAAAGAAAGAATAATAGTTTATCAGAGTTTGGTGGAATCACATTCGAGTTATGGAATCATAGGTTGGGGAGGTGTTTCAAGAGCACACTATAATGCAATACAGGTTTCGCAAAATAAATTTTAGAAATTACTATCGAACACACACCATAGGTATCCTACTGATCAACTTTTTGCCGAAGCAAAAGTATTAGATATCCGACAGATATATTATTTGCTCGTCAATATAAGACAATCAAATCCTTCTTAAACAGACGTGCATTACACAGTCGTACACATGTCTATGAAACCAGAAATAAACAAAAGTATGTTACACCCATTATGAACAAATACATCAGACAGAGAAGTTATTTGTACTCAGGGACTTAAAATTATACAACACCTTGCCAGATAATACCAAAAAGGAATATACAGTCAAAAGATCTGAGACTGAAGTAAAAAGTTATATAATGACTAGGCCAAGAAGAGATACATGAATTAATTGACAATCTTTGATTAAAAATTACCTGATTACGTGTTTTGATTGTGATGCCATAGTTATACAATGATGATTTTTATGTTGATATGTGAAATCACTATTTTATTTTTACACGCTTTATATTAGCTTCACTTGTATGTTTGTTTGTAACAGACTCCTTTGGGAGCGATTTTGACCCACTTCCAGACATCCAAATGATCTGAAATTTGGCAGGTGTACATAATTCCGGTGACAGTGCATTAAGAAATTTTTGTGTGGAAAAAAAAAACAAAATGGCGGCTCCAATATGGCGTACGAGTTTTGTGATTATGGTCCGATTCGCTTCAAAATTGGTATTGGCTGGGGGTTTTCGTGGTCGGAGATTATGATTCTTTCGTCAAAATTGAAAAGTTCAAGATGGCGGCTTAAAAATGGCGGCCGAGTTTTGTGATTATGGTCTGATTCTATTCAAAATTGGTATGTGGGGGTTTTTGGGGTCGAATATTATGATTATTTTGTGAAAATTGAAAAATTCAAGATGGCGGCTTCAAAATGGTGGCCGAGTTTTGTGATTATGGTCTGATTCTATTCAAAATTGGGGGTTTTTCGGGTAGGAGATTATGATTACCTAATTTGATAAGATTATTCCATTTTTTATTTGCAAAAAAATAATAAAAATAAAAGTTAAAAAAAAACTAAAAAAACACGCTTTTATTAAAAAAAAACACACTAAAAAGTAAGAAATAAATAATAGTTTAAAAAAACTAAAAAACCCGCTTTTATAGAAAACCAGACTAAAAAAATTGAAAACAAGAAAAACATCTATTTCATTTAAAAAAGAGCGTGGGGTGCATGGTATCAATAATTATATAGTACATTACCTAGGGCAGTAAAGTGAGAAATGTCTCAGATCACAGGTAATTGTTGGCTAAGATGATATCGAGGTGATACCATTTTTTAATAAAATAGATGTTTTTCTTATTTTCTATTTTTTTAGTCTGGTTTTCTATAAAAGCGTGTTTTTTAGTTTTTTTAAACTATTATTTATTTGTTACATGTTGAATCATTATATCATCCAGTGAATTTTTTCGATGGATATTCGTTAGATAAGTTTAGGTTTAAGTACTAAACTCCTTTTATATATTTTAATTATTTATTTTTAATTAGCTCACCACGTACAAACTGTTGCCCAGATAGTTTCTGTGGTTTATATGTGTTCATTGAAATGTATTAAATTTTAACTTGTAACTATACCATATCATGTCAATAAACATACATACATACAGTGCTTCTCAGAAGTCCCCTCCCACCCTCTTATTTTTGGAACGATTATACATAAACAAGTGAAATTTGGAAACTGAATATTAAAGGTTGTAAACTTCTCTACTAGTGATGATAGATGACGAAATCGTCAAAGATGACGTCACAAGGCCATTGTGACCAATAATTTTAAATGGAACCCTACGGCAAGCGACACCTCTTTTAAAAGGTATCGAAAAAACCTATTCAAGATACTAATTTGTTTGTGTTTATGGAGTTTTGGCAACTCGCTTTTAAAAAACGCAAAGCTGTGATGAATTAAATCAGTTAATACTAAAATTCAAATTCAAGCTCCGCCTCTGGATAGTTGTCAAATGAGCTGACGTTTTTGTTAGTCTTCCTAATTCGACGTTTTTGTAATTGTCCAAGTTTTTGTACATTTAATAATTTGTGTATTGTTGATCGAACGTTCAACTGTTTCAGCAGCTTTTGGTACTTTTAATATTTTTGTACATTTTAATAATTTGTTAAACTGTTGTGAGCCGAACGTTTAAGTGCTTCAAGAAGCGAAATGGTACGTGCTTTAGGTGATAGAGTAGCAGCGATCCTAATTCTTGGTGAAACAGGACAAAATATTCATGCAGCAGAACGCATTTTCGATGAGTGGTTTCCCGATCGCCCCGTTTCGAGGAATTATTTGGGGAAGCTTCTTCGTAAGTTGGAAACAACGGGTAGTATTAATGATGCGAAACGATCTGGCAGACCACAAATTTCTGATGAGAAAAAAATTGATATACTGGCAGAAGTAATAGTTAATCCTACTTCTTCAACAACTCACGTTGCATCTACCTGTGAAGTCAGTCGAAGTACAGTACACAGGGTGTTGAAAAAAAAACAAATTTCATCCATACAAATTAAAAATGGTTCATCAACTCTCAGACGACGACCCAGACCGAAGACTAGAATTTTGTGAAAATATGGAAACTAAAATCAACCAACAGCCAGACTATGTCAAAACAATTTGTTTTAGTGACGAAAGTACTTTCTATCTAAATGGATATGTAAAATACACAGAATGTGAGGTATTGGAGTGACGCAAATCCTCACCTGTTTCGTGAAACACATACCCAATTTCCCCAGAAGGTGAATGTTTGGGCAGGTATCCTGGGAAACCACATCGTAAGGCCTCTTTTTTTAAATACTAATTAAACTGGTAAGGTTTATCTGGAGCTGTTGCAGAACGCAATAGAACCGTTAATCCTTGATATTTTGGAAAATAATCCAGATGAATTCGGCAATTTGGAAAAAACATTCCAACAGGATCGTGCTCCTCCACACTATAACGGTGCAGTAAGACGGTATTTGGATGAGGAGTATCGTGGTAGATGGATTGGACGACGAGGTTCAACGGAATGGCCAGCTCGATCACGGGACCTCACACCTTTGGATTTTTTCTGTGGGGGTACCTTAAATCGAAGGTTTACGCCACTGAACCTGACAATATTGACGTTTTGAAACAACGTATTGTTGCAGAATGTGAGGCTGTTTCCGCAGACACATTTGCAAACGTACGAGAAGAGTTTAAAAATAGGATATTTCACTGTCAGGTAGTAAATGGAGGTCACTTCGAGCAATTTCTTCGAGTTGATACTGATTCTTAAATCTGTAATTAATATCATACTGACTGGAATTTAAATTTTAATGTTTACTAACAAACACACAAACAAAATTAGTATCATTGAATAGGTTTTTTCGATACCTTCTAAAAGAGGTGTCGCTTGCCGTAGGGTTCCATTCAAAATTATTGGTCACAATGGCCTTGTGACGTCATCTTTGACGATTTCGTCATCTATCAACACTAGTAGGGAAGTTTACAACCTTTAATATTCAGTTTCCAAATTTCATGTTTATGTATAATCGTTCCAAAAATAAAAGGGGGGGAGGGGACTTCTGAGAAGCACTGTATACATACATGCATACAAAGTTATGCCTGCTAGAATCGTTTAACGGGCCAAATTTCAGAGGGTGAACGATCGATATCCTCCATTTTGCTACCCTTAGAGGTGGATTTTTTTTCAACTTCGAAGTACACCCATCCAATGAAAAATCGGACTACTTTGTGAAAAGTTATGGATGGTCATACATAAAAAAATATACGCGTCGACTAGAGAACCTCCCCCTTTTTTTCGTCGATTAAAAATACTCTGAATGGAAATGCATTCTTTCAAGGAAGGATCTAATAACAGGTGAGTTTATTTTTCATTCAATTGATCTTTTAATTCCGGATTCAGTTACCGGCGTGAAAAGAATAGCCAGACAAAGGAACCCAGGATTCAATCATCCAGGAAAATTAAGTGCCTGAAGGAAAGAATGACGTATATAAATGGAATGGGATTTCGATGTTCACCGCAGTTTTCACTCCACCGGATTTCAATAACAGGCAACTCCAACTCCCATGGCGAAAAACGAACCAATAAAATCCATTACAATATAATATTTCAATTTCATTTTGTATCCCATTCGAATCAATTTGCTAAGCAGCTGTATTCTATTGATAACTCCCGACAATCCACGAGAAATCTAGTTCTGAATAGAATTTTCCACCTACCGTTAATGTGTTCCGCATACAAAACACGTAGGCTAGTCGGCATAGATAAAATAGTAGGCCAGTATAGTCTAATCAACAAGTGCTTTTTGGACCAACTTTTTTCAGCAGTTTCCGAAAATTATGATCGAGGTGTCATTCGATTCGGAATGACATCTAGATGATTTTTGAAAAAAATGAAGTTCCGCTTGCAAAAATTGTAAAAGTTATTGACAATTAACTAAAAAAAAGGGGGCTTTGGTTTTTTGCAAATATCTCAAAAACTAATGAAGATCTTTTAAATCTGAAAAAAGATTCAAAAAGAAGAGGAAAAATCTTGATTTCCGGAATTGTAGGATCATTATTTATAATTTTCCCAGAGGGATGAAAATACGGCCGAAAACGGGTACTCTGGCTTGGGCAAGCCGCGCCCACTTGGGACACTTTAACAATAAAAATTATTTAAGCATACTAAATATGAAAATAAAAAATTGAAAAAACTCAGACACTGACTGAACAGATGAGTGAATAATAATCCGCTTGAAAAAAATTTTTATCACAATTTTCAATTAGTTATTCAATAGTTAATTAATAATTTTTTTCTGCTTGACTTGAACATTGCAAGTGTGATAATTGTTAAACTATAAATTTAAGATTGTTTTCCTCTCTTGGAGCAATTCTTGAAAGGCTTCAGAATAGAACCCCGTTGGTATAATTGAGCAAATTTCATTTTTCAGTTTTTTATTAACAATTTTCGTTGTCGCAAAATTAAATACTTAAATTAATCATTGAAAAAAAAATTTTTTTTTCAAATATTATTAACGGTCCGTCTTCATAATATCAGAAACTGCATAGAAATAAATTTAAAAAAAATTATCTCCAATTGTTTAAAAAACTGTTATAAACAAATGCGTTATTTATAAGATAATTGAATTTTTTTTATGGAATTTCAATCTTTGATACAGATAATGATTTTTAAAAGAAAAATTGTTCCATAAAAAAAAATGTATTCCTTAAAAACGCATTTGTTAATTGACAATTATTTTCTCCAACTTCTAATTAATATTAAAGAACCATTTTTTCTTTAAAATCATTATTAGTTTTTCTTTCTGATATAAAAAAAACATTTTATTTAGTTTTTCATTGTTTATGCAATGAACAATTTGTTATAAACAAATAAATTTTTATCTTATATTTTTTTTTCTATTCTACTTTCTGTCACAAAAACAGACATGATATTTATTTTTTTTTTATTATTATTTTTTTAATTTTTAAATATAAGTTCTCTGTAACTTCTCATTCTTACCTGGTTTTTCATCCTTAAAATTATTATAATTTATAAACTAATCGAGATGAAAATACTCAAGACTCATTTATTCTCCATTAGATAAAGAACAAGTTTAGCTGAAAAGTTTAGTTGTTACTTATTCATTTATTAAATTTATAGCAATTGTTGATGAAAAATACTTGGGGAGAATTTTTTTTTTGCCACAATGCTTAAAAATCTTATCAACTATTAAAAATACTACCTCATTCGAATATCTTATCAATTATTGTTCATTACTCACCATTTTTACCTTTTAATATTAATTATACTTCGAACTCTGAATATTACTATATAAACAAAAATTCATTAGCCTAAGCGTATTAGAAAGGAAGAATGATCTTTACATTGTTTTTCATTTAACAAAATTAATTCATAAGTAGTTATTAATATTTATAATATTTTTTTTTACATTTTATTTTACATTCCGTTTATTTTTTTGAACGTTTCTTTGATGGTGGCGTAGTCTACAGTTTCTTCTTGTCTTCATCAACAATTGCTATAAATTTAATAAATAAATAAATAACAACTAAACCTTTCAGCTGAATTTGTTCTTTATCTGATGGAGAATAAATAAGTTCTGAGTATTTTCATCGTATCTCGATTAGTTTATGAATTATAATAATTTAAAAGATAAAAAACCAGGTAAGAATGACGAAGTTGCAGAGAACTATATTCAAAAATTAAAAAAAATTATAATAAAAAAAATGAAAAAATAAAAATCATGTCTGTTTTTGTAACAGAAAGTAGAATAGAAAAAAAAATAAGGTAAAAATAAATTTTTTTAAAAAAAAATTAAAAAAATTTTTTTATACGAAAAAAAACAATTAAATTTTTAAAAAAAAATATTTTAAAATTTAATTAAAAATGCGTTTTTAAGAATAAAAAAAAATTTTTATGGAACAATTTTTCTTTCAAAAATCATTATTTGAATCAAAGATTGAAATTCCATAAAAAAAAATTCAATTATCTTATACACAACGCATTTGTTTATAACATTTTTAAAAGGTCGTTAATAATATTCAAAAAAAAACATTTTTTTCAATGATTAATTTAAGTATTTAATTTTGCAACAAAAATTATTAATAAAAAACTGAAAAATGAAAATTTTTCAATTTTCCCAACGGGGTTTCATTTTGAAGCCTTTCAAGAATTGCTCCAAGAGAGGAAAAAAATCTTAAATTTATAGTTTAACAATTATCACACTTGCAATGTTCATGTTCAAGCAGATAAAATTATTAATTAACTATTGATAACTAATTGAAAAATTGTGATAAAATTTTTTTCAAGCGGATTATTGTTCATTCATCTATTCAGCTAGTGTCTGCATTTTTTCAATTTTTTATTTTCATATTTAGTATGCTTAAATAATTTTTATTGTTAAAGTGTCCAAAGTGGGCGCGGCTTGCCCAAGCCAGAGTACCCGTTTTCGGCCGTATTTTCATCCCTCTGGGAAAATTATAAATATTGATCCTACAATACCAAAAATCAAAATTTTTTTTGGGAAATTTCCTCTTCTTTTTGGCCCTTTTTCAGATTTGAAAAATCTTTATTAGTTTTTGAGATATTTGCAAAAAACCAAAGCCCCCTTTTTTTTAGTTAATTGTTAATAACTTTTACAATTTTTGCAAGCAGAACTTCATTTTTTCAAAAATCATCTAGATGTCATTCCGAATCGAATGACACCTCGATCATAATTTTCGGAGACTGCTGAGAAAAGTTGGTCCAAAAAGCACTTGTTGACTAGACTAGTAGAGGTAGACATGATTTTCCCAAAATTTGATAATAATTACAAAAGTTTTAAACTTCAGTAGAGTGAAGAGTAGGTTCAAATGATAATTAGTCTGATTTTGCAAGAACGGAAGATGTTGAAAATCAGGATTCTATGAATGTTCACATTATTAGCGCGGAAAAATTTGCAAAAGTTCTACAAACTTTCGATGATGGCAGCCGACTGCAAGATGGCGGACGATCTCTATGATTATGGTCCTTCAAAATGGGTATGTAGAGGTTTGCCGGGTCGGAGATTATTGATTTATTGTCAAAATTCATAAATTCAAGAGGGCGGCTCCAAGATGTTGGATGAATTTTGTGGTTATGGACAGTTTCTATTTAAAATTGGTATGTTAGGGTTTTTCGGGTTGGAGATCATGAATTTACTTAAAGATTATTGTTTTTTGTCAAAATGGATGAACTGAAGATGGCAGCTCCAGTATGGACTCATTGAAGAACTAGTTAGCTCAAAACTTACAGAAAAAAGACTGCATAATAACAAAAATGCATAGATTAAGGCGTATTTACTAATAAGCACAAAATAAAATAATTAATAAAAAACCTTTTTAATCACAAGATTTCATTCAAATGCCCCAAAAAGTAAAAAATAATTGCTTTGGATGTACGATGTAGGTTATTCCGTGAGTTATAGATTCGGAAGCTTGTCGCTTTTGTATTCGAAATGAAAACTCTGCGCGACAAGCTCTTAAAACTATACCTCACGGAATAACCCATGTCATACATCCAAATTATTTTTTACTTTTGAGCATTTGAATAGAAGCTTGTCTTTAAAAAGGTTTTTCATCAAATATTTTCCAGAATTGTAACGTTGTATATAAATCACCAATAATATAGACCCACATAGTAATTCCCCATTACACACTGCCACTGAGAGAATGGCTACATCTTCATTTCAATAACAGGTGGATTGGTCGCGGCAGAGATGCACCTCTTAGTTGGCATCCCCGAAGTCCAGACTTAAATACACTAGATTTTTATATTTAGGGAGAATTAAGACAGAAAGTTTATTCAAGACCTATACACACAATAGAGGAGTTGCGAGAGAGAATTCAGGAAAACATGGAAAGGATGCAGCTAAATGAAAATGTTCTAAGAAAACTCGAATTCGATTTTCTCAAAAGGGTTAGAGCTTGTATCCAAAACAATGGTGACACTTCGAACAGTTTATGAGATAAAAGAATTTTGAAGAAATTGTTCAATACATAGATTCTATGATCTTCTATTTTTATTTTCAAGAAATTGCCATGACACTCTTCTTGTACGCCACTGTAACTACTGTTTTTTTTCAAAATAGTGCATTCATTTCTAGGAAAACATCTCTGCAAATTTTATTGTTTTTTTCAATCTATGATAGTTATGAGAAAACATGTTTTTTATTTTTCAGTTTCAACACCCTATACTTCTGCAAGAGAGCAGCTTTGTGAAAAAATGCATGTGGAAGTGTCATTTATTGTTTTGGTAAAATATCCAGTTTTAATTTTAACCACTAATTAGGATCGTAAAATTCACTTCAGCCGAACAATTTTTTCATTGCTGGTAAGTTTGTATTCATAAAAGCGCAATTATCTTGAAAACGGTTGGTTTAGTAGTTTAGGAAAGATATCACAAGATGATAATCTTTCATATACCTATTTTTGTATAAAATAAATATGAAGGGCCCTGTATTTTGTATTATATCTCTGGAGTAATTCTCTTTATTATATGGTTGATTTGTTCAAGAATGATGAGTATATTTACTCACAATATATATATATATATATATATATATATGTTTGTTTGTTTTCACAGATTATTAATTCGCGTATCATGACAAGCTATCAATAGGTATTGGTCACCAACATTAGTGAGGCGAGTATCAGTGGTTGCCTATCGATGAGTTCTGGGAATCTTGTAGGTAGTGGGACGGCCACATGACGTCAAAACAGCTGATCGAGATTATAGGTATTGTCATCAAATAAAGTCTGTCCTTTTCCTTCTCAATAGATTGGAAAAGTTATTCCAATATGAAAAGGAAGGTTGGGAGGTAAATTTACTTCCGGTGAGAAAAGAAAAGTGAAGGAAATTTCCGAAAAAAGGATTCTCTTTTCACTGTGGAAGTGATGGCGAGGCCAACCTCGTAGTTTTTCTCTTCTGGTAGTAGTTTTGAGAGAATACAAGTGTAGATTTGATTACAGTTTCCAGTAGTCATGATTCAACACATTATCGTAGTTTTGATGGTAACTATGTGAATGCGATTATACTTCTCACGTGATTGGAAATGATTATGGTTCTGCACGAGATTTACACCTCGAGTTATTAATGGAGAATGACACAAGGCAACTTTGATAATTAGAGCATTCAAAGTGTAAATTTCTCTATATATTTGAAACACCCTTCTTTGAATGAAGGTGAGAAAATTCATAAACAGAAATAATTTTGCAGTAAAGATTTTAATATTTCATTGGTATGAACTCCCAGGGTTTCTTTAACCTCTAGTAATTTTGATTCTAAGCTCGTTTACTTTGTTATACAGTATAATCAAGAATATTTGAACAAACTTTGATAAATAAGTCTAGAGCTACGAAACCAGGAAGTACAAATGAGTTATATATTGGTCAGGTACAAATCGTATAAATATTATAAGGTTCTTGGTTCTGAGTTCCTGGTTCTTGGTTCCTGGTGAGGGTCAATTGATAATGGTACCTACAGGCAAATTAATTCATGGTTCAGGACTATCAGGAGCTCACATGTAAACAACTCAGAAAGCTGATGTGTCCTACCAAAGGGCTGATTTGCAGTGTTCCTGTGGACATCCAGACTAGTAGCACTGTCGGTGTGTACTTATCACTACCCCAGGATTGTTAAGGTCAGACTGTTCTGGAATATATTTTTGTAACTCGTTTTGAGTTGAAGTGCTTGTACACATTACGTTGTTGGTACAAATTGCGTTGTAGATTCTCAATTCCATTATCTATTTAACTGGTGTATAGATTTATTCACTAAAAAGTGGATTCAACTCCATTGTGTTGATTTTCTTCAAAGGTATAGACATAATTGATAATGCAACAGTGTGTAATATTTCAAAGTTGGGAAATACCCATATTTTTGTTGTCATATGTTTTCTACGGCCTATATTACATAACTGTACTTATTGAAACCTTCTCAGCAATGTAAAATTGTATATATGATCATAGTACCGATACCGTTGTTTTTATAAAGTTGATGTTCACATATCAACCTTATTCTGAATTCGAGGAAACGCCTGTATCGATATTATACTATGAAACGTTACCCAATGATTGTACAGTAGAGAAAATATCGAAAACCTTTTTTTTTACTTGAATATTTATATGTGATTTTCATAATGTGGGATACCATATTATTGTGATAATTGGAAAACATTGGACATTATAAGCGACCAGAGTTTGATTTTTAAATAAACCCATCCACAGAGTATTTTTTAAATTGTCTATAATTAATGTATGATAATAATAATAAATGCTTTTATTGAAAGGTTACATACTCTGTACATAGAACCTAACAAAAGGCAGGATTCGATATCTGCGCATGAAACATTCCATCCAACCATCAAAATATATTCATGATCATGCTTAATTTCAAAATATTCATTACAAAAATAAAAAAATATAAAAAGAATAAAAATAAAAAAAGAACAAAAATATAGGAAAAAATCTATATAAAATAAAATATTGCAGGAAATAATTACAAAAATATTCATGGAAGTTGAAAACAGGGGTGTGTCAATTCAAGTTCGTTTTATATCATATTTCAATATACGGAAAGCTGTTTTCGATAAAATATTGTTTCAGTTTTTTCTTCAACGTATTGAGTGAACATATTGAGCCAACCAAGATTTTTGAGATGCTGCGAAACATATTCCCGTCTTCTTGTGCCTGTGATGAGTCTGATGCAATAATTTTGAAGTTTTTGTAGCCGCATTCTGTCTGATTTCAGTAGTCCCGGGTTATAAACTACGTCTGCGTAATTAGCATGTGAAAGCAGTAATGCATCACATAGCATGAGTTTACTTTTCTTGTTTAATATATTGTCACGCCCTACTTTGGGTGACCCTGTGTAACCCTGGGCCCCTAACTGTTCAGGGTGCCCACTAATTACCTTGCTTTGCTTGCGAGAGGTTAAAACATTTTACATCTGTGATTGTGACCACCCTGGTATAGTGAAATAAAAAGTGAAGGGAAAACTATTTCATTATGGTTTATTGGAAATTAGAAAAGGGCAAAAAAATAACACAATGGTGAATACAAGAATAGTGAAGTGAACAATGGGGCTATGTACCAAAAAACAAATAAATAAAAGTAACACACCGTGGACCAGCAGCATAAAACCAAAAGAGAGCCCGATTAAAAACAAACACTTTCATTTATAGGAAATATATCGCTGACTTGCAGAATCAGCGTTCTTGCTATTGAATAATGCAATATCGGACTGAAACCCAATCCCTGGTTAATGACTGGCGTTGAACTTAGAATTCGCAGGAAATACTGTTTTCCAATAAATGTTATACTAGATGATGAATTACTGTAAAATATATGAACTACGGATTTTTCCACTTTGGGTTCAATTATGTTTGAATTTTATTTTCAAGTCTGGTAAATTAATTCAGAATTTTGAAAAAGAAATTATTGCTATATTTATATCGGGTAATATTTTTCATACTTGACAATATTTCTCCTTGAATAAATAATTTTAAGGTTCATATACCCTCGCTTCAAAATATGAGTAATGTGTGTCCTAAATCTGAGAGCACTGTCGAGGTATAATCCTGAATTTTTTGTTATTTCAGTAGTGGGTAATTGGACACCATCTACGGCTACATTATCTAAATTCTTGCAACGGTTTTTCGCAGCTGTTCTTCCAAAAATCATGGCATAAGATTTAGACTCGTTAACAGTTAGACAGTATTTATTCGAGATCGTTATTAAAGAATTCAAATCCTGATTCATTTGTTCGAGTGCATGGTTGAGATAGTCTTCTTCGATTTCTGAATACAATTGTGTATCGTCTGCGTAACAATGCATTGAAGTGTAACGTAAGGACTTCGAAAATTGGGAGGTATAGAGGACGAAGAGAAGGAGGCCCAATATTGATCCCTGAGGGACACCATTTTTTAGAATGAGTGAGTTTGACTTTTCATTATTAAGTATAACACAATGAGATCGGTTATGAAGGTAACTTTGGAGGAGTGATGTGGCATCCGAGGAAAACTCTAGGTAACTAAGAATAGCTATAACCAGTTTGTGATTAATTCGGTCGAATGCTTTCGAGTAGTCGAGCAAAACTAAGAGACAGAGTTCGTTATTGTCAATAGAGATATGCACATCATCGACAACTTTCAACAGTGTCGTTGTACAACTATGGTCAGCTCTAAATCCCGATTGACAGGATGGCAATATATCGAATTCATTCAAGTAAGATCGCATTTGTAAGTTCAATATTTTTTTGAAGGCTTTCGAGATGGCACACAAAATACTAATTGGACGAAGGTTACTCATATTCTATGGATTGGTGATTTTTGCCAGTGGTGGGACATGATATTGTTTCCAACCCGATGGGTGAATATGTCTTTGTATACAATAATTGAATATATGTGATATGTGCGTTAGAATCATGGGACAACAATGTAATAACATTTGTATACTTATCTTGTCAGGTCCCACATCATTCGATTTAATGCCCAGTAATATAGTATAAATTTCATCGTCATTTGTTACATGGTAAGAAAAATTGTTATCGTTCAGTGTATTACCTGAGAAAAAATCAATAATTTAATCGTCAGGCGTGGAGTTATTATTTGGAATCCTTCCAAAGAAGTTATTGATATCTTCAACATGCATTAGGTGTTCCGGAATTGTTTTCTGCACCTTTTTGTTGTTATATACGTTCATATCAGCTAGTTCTTTCCATAAATATTTGTTTCTTGTTAAACGATAATTAATTAAGGTATGCTATTTTTTCGAGTATCACCGTCCGATTCGTGAGATTTCTCATTCCTTTATAATAATCCCAATGATGCTGATTTTTTGTTCTTCTACACTTTGAACATAAGTTTCATATTATCAGTTATCCACGGTGCTTTTTTCTTCGTAATTTTGACGTTTTTTACCGGCGAGTGTTTCTCGAATATTTTGTATTGTATATTTATTATGTATACGTTCTAATCTACAAGTTCTCAGTTGTAGTAGATTATTTTTCTAGTTTAATGTTCAACTAAGTGGCGTTCAAAAACAAGAAAAAGTGTCACAAAATAATAATATTCAACACCACACTATATGAATCTATTAGGGCCAAATCCCACACGAGTCTCTTGTTCTGAGTAAATTAGCCGAGGGAAAATAAAGTAACATCTTCTCGCTATATAAATAATGGACACAAGACCCGCTACAAAAGTTCACACCCTATCTATCTTCATTTGGGTGGTTTTCCAAGATTTCCCAGAGATCCCTTCAAGTCTGAGTGGCTCACTTCGCTCTGCTTTCTCTGAATCTCAGCTGCATCACCTCCTGGAACACTGTTTGAGAACAGTTGAAATTCGATCGATTTGTCAAATAAGAATAACATTGGGATCCATCTTGATTGCGCATTTTCTCATAGCCAATTCGCTTCACAACTAAGTAGAGTCTTTAAAGTTCACCTTCTTCAATTATTCATTATGTTCGCGTTTGGCCACAGTTTAAATCCCATGTGTTTACTCCATCACCGTAAGTGGTTGTAAATTCCCATTCTTTCAAACTTCAGAATTAGCATTGCTCTTTGGTGTGGTAGACGTTGGAGAATCGGTTCCCAGGGAGAGTTCATCGTTACCACGACATACTTTGTAGTCTGGCGAAAAAGTGTCAATCCCGAAAGTCATTAGAGAAGAGCTACTGCAGTATTTCTGTCTGAATATTACAGTGTTTCATTCTGATAACTTTCACAAACAGCATATTTGTTTAAATGTGGACGAATACTAGTATGATATTGAGTGAGTTGTCTTGGAAAATATTGGAATATTTACACCAAAGTAAACCCAGTAATAATAATAATAATAATAATAATAATAATAATAATATCATTTTTATTTCGAAAACAGGTAAGTACAGCAATAGATCACAGTATCAGTACCCAGAACGAAGTAGGCGTCCGTGCATATATATATATATATATATACAAATCTAAAAATCTACAAACATTGGACAGAAATTCTTACTTTACCAGGTGGCATTCATGAATTCCTTCACATCATAGGGTTCTAGTTGTACTAACAGTTTGTGAATGCCTTTTTTAAAAACATTCAAACTCGTGATAGATTTCATGCTGTTTGGAAGCTTATTGAAAAATTTGATGCAACTATAGTGAGCTCCTTTTTCTGACATTGAAAGTCTGTGTATGGGATAAGTATAATTTAACGATCTCGTACTATATGTGTGTACTGTCTGATTTGTGTTGAAATATTTCCTGTTTTTGAATAGAAATAATAAGCATTCTTGGATATATACTGCTGTTACTGTTAATATTTGTTTTTCTTTGAATTTACCTCTACATGTCTCCCTGAAACCTAGGTTGAAGATTGTTCTAATTGCTCTTTTTTGTGCAGCAAAGACCTTTTCAGTATCATTGGATGCTCCATAGAAAATCACTCCATATCGATATAGTGCTTCAAAGTTTGAGAAATATATTATTTTCATTACTTTTTGATCTACATATTGTTTCATAACTTTCATAGTGTAACACACCGAATTCAGCTTTTTACTTAATATACTTATGTGTTCTTTCCATGACAAACACTCATCCAAGGTGATACCCAAAAACCTGGTGCTGCTAGTCAATGTGATTTCTTGATTATTTAATTGTACATTATCTGGCACATGCATGTTGGAACGATTTGTTTTGAATAGTATACAGCTTGTTTTCTCGGTATTTAAAATCAATCTTTCGTTCTTGAACCAGTCACACAGTGAAAGAAAAACTTCAGATGCACCATTGACCAACCTTTCCAAGCCTTCAGCCATCACCAGTAAGTTTGTGTCATCAGCATAGTTTGTAAGTGAGCAATTCTCTATATTAACGCACTTTGACATATCATTAATATATAATATGAATATCACCGGACCAATTATACTGCCCTGGGAAATGCCCAAGTTTATTTGATTTGAATTTGATATGTAACCTGTATCATTCTTTGTGACCATCACCTTTTGACTTCTTCCAGAAAGATAAGACTTAAACCATGAAGGTGCCTTCCCCTGAATCCCATATTGTTCTAGTGTTTTTAACACCAGTGTATGGCTTATGCAATCATATGCTTTGGTTAAATCTAGGAATAATCCCAAGGCTACTTCATTCTTTTCCAGTGTTTCATAAATGACCTGAGTGAACCTATATATTGCAGTTTGGATTCCCTTTCCCTTCAGGTAGGCATGCTGGCCTTCATAGAAAAAGTTGTTGAGTGTCATAAATTCCATCACCCGGTTACACATGCATTTTTCAAAAAACTTGGAAAAACCCGATAGCAAGCTGATTGGTCGGTAATTTTCACATTTTGTGGGATCACCTTTTTTATATAGCGGCTTTATTAAAGCTATCTTCAACCTGTCTGGAAAGACTCCTACTTTCAACGATAAATTTATTACATATGCTAAAGGTTTTGCGATTTCTTTAATACAATATTTTAAAAGTGATGTAGGTACTTCATCATATGTGATATCTGATATGGATTTCTTCAAGGTACCGTACTTTTTTTTTTTTTCAAATACTATAATAATCTTCATTTCCGTTTAAAAGTTACATTGTATGGAAATTGTCAATAACTGAACCTAAAAGTAGAATACAGGAAAACACATTAAGTTAGAAAAACTAACAAAACTAAATCTTCAGTAGACTTATAGTTAGTTGAAGTTACATTTAAAATTCCGACAGTGAATAAAAACAGTTTTGCAATAAAAATAATATGAAATCTTTCTTCAATAGTGAGATATTTTTGAAATTTTCAATATCTGTAGGCAAGCTATTGAATATAATTGAGGGCATACTATATCAACTTTTGCAAATGGAATATACACGAAGGGATATACATTTTTCCAGGGAAATAAAAGTTAAAAAAAAAGAAACGGTATCCAATGGATAAACCATGTGAAAAGCCGTGAGATGCATGGAAATATTAACTCACTTCAGTTTAGTGAAGAACTTGTCCGTGAGTATACCTCCATCTATCATTTCTTTGTATGGTTTGAATATTTTTCAAAGGATACAGGTATATCATTGAAGTTTTGGTTGAATATTTTTAAAAGGAATAGCGCCGGTTAAAAAATAAAAACAAATATAAATATAAATATAAAGAACGCTGCTTATGAAATTACAGAATGTCTTTCAGTTAAAAACACAATATTTACATAAAATAACATTTCATAAGACACATGATAATAATAGTAAAAAAGTAGATACAGTAAATGACATATTCAGAAAGGTTTCAATGTAGTGGAATGAGGGAGATAGCAAGTATTATGAATCAACAGGTGATAATGCTGTGAATTATTGTTTTATCGATATCCAGGATCCAAAGTTCCAATCTTCTCTTTAGTAATGATTTTGAATTGATTCTTTGAAGTTCATCAGGTAATAAACGGAGTAAGCGAGGAGCAAGGTAAGTGAAGCATCTCTGGCCAACTGACTTATTTGCTTTGGGCATGAACACATTTATCCCTTTGTTGTTTCTGGTGGAATATTTATGGTTCACTGAATGGATATAAGTTTTATTCCCAGAAACGAATTGAATAATCGTTTTACAGAACAATTGTCTCATGTCGAGTGGTCCGGATTCAGAGAACAGTTGTTCAGTTGAGTAAGTTTTCGGTTTACCCAATATTACTTTGATGAACCATTTTTGGAGTACCTCTAATGGTTTCAGATGACAACTTAGAATGCTTCCCCAGCCAATAATACCGTACTGAATGATGGATTCTACTAAAGCATGGTACAGGATTTTGAGATGTGTGAACCCTAAAGATTTCTTGAACTGCCAGAATCTGTATATCAGTCCACGGGTTTTCTTTACTACATTAACAATATGTATGTCCCACCTAAGAAACGGATCAATATGAATTCCTAGATATTTCACCGACCTCTCTAATGGGACATCCACATTGTTCAACGTGAGGGTATCGTAATGGGGTAAATTATTTTCGTATGACGTAAATGGGATAACTTTTCTCTACGTTTACTGTTAGGACATAACATCTGAACCATTCGAATATATTTTTTAGATCGTTTTCAGCTGTTTCCCGTACTTGTTGCCATGATTCCCCAGTATATATTAACGCCGTATCGTCAGCGAACGAAATTATAGTCCCAGAATTTTCCTTAGTAAGTATTTCATTTATATAAATTATGAACAGAACTGGGCCTAGCATGGTCCCTTGAGGGATGCCAAATGTTATATCCATTTCATTGCTTACATCGTTTCCTATTTGAACACTTTGTTTGCGGTTAGTTAAAAAAGATTTCAGTACTTGGGCCCAGTTTTCATTGAATGTGTGGATTGGTATTGGTGATGATTATTTGATTGGTCCCCACTTTTTTCCAGGGACTCTCAATGGAAATTCGTGTCATGATTTCCTTGAAAATATTTTGCGTGAATTACTTGAAGACATTCCACTTCTACTGAGACAGAGAATATGGTTTATGCATGATGGAGCGCCAGCGCATTCCACTTTAATATTCCGTGAATTTCTAAATCAGCGATTTAGAAACAGATGGATTGTTCGAGGCGCTGAAGTTCCAAATCAATGCTGGCCTCCGAGGTACCCGAATTTAAATCCAATCGAATTTTTTTGTGAGGTCACTTGAAGGCCCTAGTTTATACGGTGCCAATAGAAACCAAAGAACAACTTCGTCAACGAATCATTGCTGGATGCTATCCGAAAAACACCAGGTATAATGGAACGTGTACGTGGGTCCATGAGACGACAAGCCGACGCATGCATAATGGTGCAAAGTGGCCATTTTGAACAATTACTTCAATTATTACCCCTCAACTAACAGTATTAAATGGCCATAATTACTTTTATTATTATTTGTATTAAATTGTAATAACACCCGATTTCTATTTTAAAATGAAGTTAAAGAAAAATAATTTGTTTAACTAAATTTATTTTGAATTTAAAACTCTTGTCATTCATAACAAAAATTAAACCGACGAAATACGGAACTGAAAAGTAAAAAATAAAATAAACCTTCTTAGTCTCAATAACTAAGCTCCTAAACTAATTTAAGTAACTAACTTTGAGTCGGCGCCAAACAAACAAGCAAATGAATTAGGTAAGGCGTAAAATGATGGCATCGAGTTGGGCGGTGACATTCTAATAATTTCTAAATTAATGATCTTCGTTGATTGTTTGTTTGGCGCCGACTCAAAATTAGTCACTTACATTAGTTTATGAGCTTAGTTATTGAGACTAAGAAGGTTTCTTTTATTTTTTACTTTTCAGTTCCGTATTTCGTCGGTTTAATTTTTTGTTAAAAAGTTTATATTTTTAAATTTTTTGTGGCTGAAATCTACTAATTACTAACTGCTTGTTTCTTGATTACTTCCAAAATACTTCCTCACCCACCTTACTTCAACTATTACCAGTTAAATAATATGATTATCTACTTTTACTATTTGTTGTAATATAAATTATTTTTGTTGTTCTGGTTAGTTTATTGCGTTACTTTGTGTATCATTCCATCCTCTCATAGAATATAATGATTGTGATAATGACACTAGCGATCTGTCATTGTCAACTACATATGTGTGCCAATGTTCACAAGTGAAAAATCAATTATCCCCTATTTTTCTACCCGTTAGGGTGGATAATTCCATTCGAAATCCAAATTTGATCAACAATGACATAGGAAGAATCATCCAAATCGAAGATCCCACTACAAAGTTATAATAATAATAATAATAATAATAAATCTTCATTTACCAAGAACACTTAAAGTAGGTTTCGTCAAATACAGTTAATACAAACTGACACGTTCATGTATAAATGAGTATGTTTGCTTTTTCATATAATATTGCATATATACTTGTTAAGATAGAGAGTAGATTAAAGCTATGGATATACACTTGGATCGAATAAGTGGTGTGAAGTATCTTGATTAACTGCCAATCATTTGTTATTTGTTATCTAATCCTGGGTTGGAAATGACAGTACCCTCAGTAGCTAATTTATTGCATGAATTCTGCAAGATTATAAAAACATTTTTCTACTTAGTATTCTTTTAATGCTTTTCTGAATGCTTGATATGATTTTAAACTCTTTATATTTTCCGGGAGTTTATTGAAAACTTCGAGACCTGCATAGTTTGGTGATTTTTCAAATTTACTGAGGTTGCATTTAGTGAGATGTAGCTTTTCAGTATTTCTAGTTTCATAATTATGCACGTTGCTGTTCTTAAGGAAGTTATTTTCATTTGTGTACATATAACATGATATTTTGAATAGGTAGATGCTTGTTAGGGACAGTATTTTGTTTTTTTTCAGGGCTGTTCTGCATGAATCTCTGTAGCCCATGTTGAAAATTATTCTTATTATTCTTTTTTGTATAGTGAAGACTCTAGAAGACTCTAGAAACATCCGTTGATTGGCCCCAAACGACTATGTTGTAACTCATTACCGAGTATGCTAAGGAGTAGTAAGCTGTTATTAGATTTTTCATGTCTATTTCCTTCTTCAGGTTCAAGATCGCGAAGGTTGCTTTTGCAAATTTGGAACATATATTGTCTATTTCCAGTGTGAAGTGTAGTTTGCTGTCTATGACAGTTCCTAGAAATTTTGTGCTGCCTTTGAATTCTATACTGTTTATTGTGGGGGTTATGTCGCTGTTCATATTGTAAAAATAAACACATACCGATTTTGATTTATTTACCATGAGTGAATTTTGTTGACACCAGGATTCAAACTGTTTTGTGATTTTTTCCATTTTTAGATCTAATTCTCTTATGGTTGATGCCTCGATTATCACAGAAGTGTCATCAGCGTACATAAAAATCTGCCCTTCTGTAATATAATCTGGGAAGTCGTTCACAAAAATTGAGAATAGAAGGAGCCCCAATACAGAGCCTTGAGGCACACCAATATCGACACATTTTTTCGGTTGACAATACCTCTTTTATAGACACACTAATTCTTCTGTTGGATATATATGATTCTATCCACTTCAGTAGGTTCCCCCTGATCCCTAGTGTTGATAGTTTGTTAAGAAGATACTGATGATTTACGCAGTCAAAGGCTGCAGTTAGGTCAAAGAAAACACCAGCTACTTTCCTTCCCCTATCTAGATGTTTATAGATAGTCTGAGTAAATTCTATGGTGGCTAGTTCAGTTGATTTTGCTGTTCGATATCCAAATTGAGAAGGGGAGAGAATATTGTATTTTTCGAGAAAATTGTATAACCTATATGCAATACTTTTTTCAGTTAGTTTGGAAAGATGACTGAGTAGTACTATGGGTCTATGGTTTTCGGCTGTTTGTGGATTATTTTTTTTATATACTGGAATCACTTTACCAAGCTTTAGATCATCCGGAAACTGTGCTAACTCTATAGATTTGTTCAAAAGAAAGTCTATGGATTCTGATAGTGCCTTTTTGCAAAACTTCAATAGTTTGATAGAGATTTCGTCCATGCCCATTGAGTTTTTGTTTTTCAAATTGTTTATTATTTGGATTACCTCTGTGCTTGTAAAAGGTTCCAGAAAAATTGTATGTTTAATGTTTTGTTTTGGTATTGTGCATGCCAGGGATTTGTTATTTCCGAAGTATGTATCTAGTTTTTCATGCACAGATGTTGTGAAATAATATTTCTACCTTTTTCAAATCATTTATTCTTTTATTAATGTTCTTCTTGTGTGATATGCCCGATAGAATCGGTTAACGGACCAGAATTCAGAGGGTGAGTGATCAATATCCTTCATTTTGCTACCCTTAGGGGTATATTTCATTCTTCAAATTCAAATGGGACCAACTTCGAAGTACACCCTATCCACGGAAAAAAGAATTATCGGAACCGGACGCCTCAGTAAAAAGTTATGCGTGATCATACATAAAAAAAAATTATAAAAAAAATATATACGCGTCGACTAGAGAACCTCCTCCTTTTTGGTTTCGTCGGTTAAAAATCACTTGCATCGATTATTTCAAATCCCAATAACTCGAAAACAGTTGCTCGCAGCGACCTCCTCCAAGAATATATTTTTTACACAGAAATGTTAGAAGAATCGATTTTTCTACTAGAAAACGTGATACAGGTACGTCCCAAAAAGGTATGACATTTCAAATGACTGAAAAGACATGTAGGTGGCTCCACCCCCACGAAAAAGACAAACTAACATCAAATTTGATTTTGTCAGTGGAAAATACTCTCAGATACCAAACTTCACTCGAATATCACAATTATTTTGAAATGTATTCACAAAAAATTAAAATAAGAATTCAACTTTGAACACCTCAGAAACGAATAACTTGCGGACATATGTTTATAGGAACTTTCCATCTTATTTTGACGTCAGCAACATGCTCCTGAATTTTCTATACGTACTTGAGAAATACCCTTTATATCAAAGTAGCATCAAGATATTCCAAATTTCAACCTTGTATTTCCAAACTGCGCAGACACCTTGTATATACACATATGAAATTTGTAGCATATAATTTTCCATATTGAATATTAAGCATCCTCATCTGCATTTTCATCAAAGGGAAATATGAACGCATAACGTTGATATGGTTTAGCTATCCAGTGATAATGGAAACATTCCCAATGAATATGTTGAAGCAGCATTCAACGTGTATTCAGCACCAGCTGATGAATCGTATCTGTGGGAAACACCAATTCAGTTTGATGCAGGTGGATTCATGCATATTCACAGTGAAAATCGGAGAGATTGCAATACATCCTACCGCTCGGAAATGTTCTCTATTGACGGTAGAATAGTGTTCTAGGTTTGTTTAGAATTGAATATTCTGCCCGGAGTACCATTCGAGCAGAAATCCTGAGTGGCAAAATACTTTTTTTATGACTGTCAGTAATAGTTATTTTTCTACTCCCGTATTATAATACGCGAATTAAATATCTGCTACCGATTTATTAATATTGTTAATTTCAACACAGATTTTCATTTCGAAACAGATTTTGGCCAATAAAAACACGTACTTTTCATTATGAAACGGATTTTCGGCCCATAGAAATACGTTCTTATACTTGTTTGACATTTAATTTTAATCGACATTCAATCACAACGCGTCAAAAGTACCTATAAGTATATCGAGCAGTGAAGAATTATCTTGTACACCACCAGAAATTCTTGTTTTTATTTTATTATTAGTAGGAGATTTAAGCCGGTTCTGGGTCTCCCCCCACCACTATGACGTCACGTGTGACCTTGAATGATTGCAGGTGTGCAATGTGGTGTGTGTTTGACCTTGAGATTTGACTTTGAGATTTGTCATTGAGTTTTGACATTGGGTTTGGTCGACTTTGAGATTCGACTACAGTTGTGACCTTGAGTTTGACCTTGAGAGTCATAACATTAAGTATCGACTTTGAGATTTGACCTCGAGTTTTAATGTTGGGATTGTTTCGGCAACCTCAAGATTTGATCTCGATTTTTGTTTGATCTTGACTAAAGTTGTGGTGTAGGCATACATTTTCTGTGTAGTCATGACCTTCATGAATCCTTGCACTCTCCAAGCGAGGAGGACGTTTGTCCTGTGAGAGAGCTGAGAGTGAACTGCGAGTATTGATGAGTGCGCTGAATGTCAAGAGAATCCCCTCAAATCCATACAGATTGCGCATCGCATCGGACGTCTTGTAGGGTGGGGATATTTCATTGAAATATTCCAGGAGAAGAGTATTTCGAATCAGTGTCTCCTCCAGTGAGCTATTGAAAACAAGTTGTTGAAATGTATTCATGTGATTGTGGTAGAGCTTTCACCCGTAGTGATAATCTTCGTCGACATCAACGGGAAACTTGCCAGGGAGGTCCTTCAGTGAAACGAGTTAAATTGAACAATAGTGATGACTCACCACCTGTTTCACTCTATACATGTGAATGCTGTAATGTGACATTTCCATATTGTCAAGTCAACTCTCACAATAGAACACTCGCACACAGGACGAATTCATGTGTTCACTTGGGAGGTGGTGTACACCTCATTAAAAATGCATTCAAGTGTCGCATTTCCAGCTACAGAGTATCTAGTGAGAATATGTATACAGAGTATGCACCTTTTTTCAACGATATTAAGCCCAAAGTACTCGAGTTGTTGGAAAAAAACATCAAACTACACAACTCCATCAAGGTCAACATGGAAGTATTTGGAAGTTATGTCATTCAAACACAGGAATTGACAGATATAAAATCATTCAATTCTCCCAATCGTATAGCAGATCGCTCGACTGATTTGAATGGATTATTTGACGCATTTCGTGAAATTATGATAGCCCAAAGTACGGAGTTTGAGGAGCGTGATTCAGGTTTGTACTAACAATTGTTGAAAATGATGAATGGTAGAATAAAATCTTTTTCTTTTAGGATGGAGTTGTGAAAAAATTATGTTCCTTGAGGTGAATATAAACAAATACAGTCCACTTGGCGGATCATAGTAGGAGATTTAAGCCGGTTCTGGCTCTCCCCCCACCACTATGACGTCACGTGTGACCTTGAATGGTTGCAGGTGTGCAATGTGTGTGTGTTTGACCTTGAGATTTGACTTTGAGATTTGTCATTGAGTTTTGACATTGGGTTTGGTCGACTTTGAGATTCGACTTGACCTTGAATATGACCTTGAGATTCATAACATTAAGTTTTGACTTTGAGATTTGACCTAGAGTTTTGATGTTGGATTTGTTTCGGCAACCTCAAGATTTGATCTCGATGTTTGTTTGACCTTGACTAATGTTGTGGTGTAGGCATACATATTATGTGTGATCATGACCTTCATGAATCCTTACACTCTCACTCTCCAAGCGAGGAGGGCATTCATCCTGTGAGAGAGCTAAGAGTGAACGGATGTCTCTTATAAAAATGTGTGGAGTCGTTGATGAGAAATCAGATGTTAGATAATATCATCAGAGTGAATACAGAGTACGAGAAGTTTCTCAATTCAGTGAGTGTATTTTTTTTATAAGGTGAAATAATCTATATTTTTCATACAGTCTTACTATGTCTTTTCTTCTAAAAGTTGTAGATTTGAAGAGAATCAATTCTTCAATAATTGAAAAGAGGGTGGGAGCTTTTGAACAAAGACCAATATCATCATTACCCATCGGTAAAGCTTTCAACATACTTTTGATGACGATTTGTATAACCCGATATGGGAGATCTATTCTAATGACATTACGTGATGATAATGATACTTTATTCAAATCATGGTTGTCAAA